>WBNP01001607.1:0-21587 GCA_013401095.1 Passerina amoena | reverse complement strand
TAAAAGTATGCTTTTCTTCTTATTTTGAACCTATCCTTCTCCAAAAAGCATCCTTCCTTGAGTACTGTAAACCTTAAGAAGTTACTCAATGCAGATTAAAGTTCTTCATGTTTGAGGGCTCAGATGACTTTTCCATAAACTTTGTGGAATAGAAAAAATATAAAAATACAGCATACACCAACAACTTTGGCCAGGGAACAAGACAAGGTCCTATATCCATTTAGCCTAAGATGAAATTTGCAATTGCATGAACACACAAATTGCAAGTTATTTTGGGAAAGATAAATTCAGTGGAATTCAAGTGGAATCAACACACTACTGAAAAAATAGAAGAAAAACCCCAACAAAACAAACCAACTGGATCACAATTAAAAAGGTCAAAAATTTATTTTTCCTTAGGGCATAAGAGGCATTGTAAACAAAATACCAACAAACAAACAAACAAATCACAAGTCAATTCTTACAGTCTGCAAGCATTTGAAGATAGAGTACCCTTTTCCCACCTCCCCCCAAACACTGCAAGCCTGCTCAAATGGTAACAGGCAACAATCCTGGGCCCTGAAGGTCCAGGGAGTTTTGCCATGTCCCAAGCTGGGACTAAATTTCTCATGTAAGAAGGACACTGCATCTGTATTATCAAACACTTAAAAAAAAAAAAAAAAAAGTCCAACAAAATATAAATATTACAGACAAAGATCAGATTTAGCACCACCTTTGGTCCAAGCAATCAATGAACTGGGAGATGACAGGTACAGTTTGTTTAGCAAGTCCTTTCTGCCTGAGTCTTTGAAAACATTAGAGGTTCATATTGCAAGAACTTGTAATTTCTCTGAGAAAACACTTCTCAAATTCTGGCAGTCCCTCACAAGCTCCCAAGGTCCTGCACACAGGGAGAGGGGAGCACTCTGGCTGGGCACAGCACCCAGGTCAGCAAAGGTCACTCAGAGTGCTTGGCAGAGCCCTGTGGGACATGGCAAACACTGTGCCAAGGGTCTGGTCCTGCTGTAGCCCAGCAGAGCTCGGACTTCAGGCACGGAGCAGGAAGAGCAGTGACAGCATGAATCCTGAATTTCCCTTTCCACCAACATCTGCCTCCCTCCACCAGCTGTGAGCTGCCAGGGTCAGTGATGGCACATGCCTGGAAGGAGCTGAATTGCCTCAATGCAAGTTATTTCAGCATATCTGGAACATGCAAATCAGGAGTTTTTTTATCAGTTGTAGTTTACTCCAAGGCCTTTTTAGGCTCATCTTTTCCAATACACACATGCCCATGAGATGCATGGTTCTGAATTTTTGCAAAGAGGTGTCACTGACCAGCGCTAGTGTGTGCCAGGACACAATCACAAGGACCTGTGATAATCCTAGAAGAAAAATTAGGTTCATAAAGCACCTGGCCATATTTTATGTTTCTTACAACTCCCTCTCCTGTAAGTGTCCAGAACTCAAATTGTCTTCTCCTTTCCTGCAGGAATTTTTGAGCAGTCCTGATTAACCATCATTAAATGCTGTTCAGTTCCAAAATAACAACAGCTCTAACAAATGCCTATAGAGAAATGCTGAGATCTACTTTTAGGCACAGTAATCTGAAGTCTTTGTTCTGCATCTTCACATGTACAATTTCCCAAGACAGATGGTGTTTCTTATTCTCTGTTGAGAGACCCACGCTGAGTTTCCACCTTTACAGAGACATGATTAAAATTTCCCAAACAAGCGCTTGTTTTTACTTCACTGCTTTAGAACATGCTGCTCTAGGGGAAAAATCCCCAACCTCAATTACTTTACATTGTTTTGCAGTTCTCTGAGCAAGCAGTTGGTCATGGCACAGAGAGGAGGGCAGCCCCTCTGAGTGCATTTCCTGTCCCACACAGGGCACAGCCATGAGGACAGCTCTGAAATAGTTCTGGGCACTGCAGTCAAGTAAAATCTGCAAATCTGGATTAAGGGGGAGCTTATGCTCTTCACAGCTCATTCCCCCCACCACTGTCTTATCTAAAGCAAATGAAAACATTGTGTTATGATGATTTCATTAATTCTTGCTGGGATAAAGCCACACTTCTGTTGTCCCAGTCACAGAAACAGGCCCCCAGTACCATATGTATCAGCTAAATCCTCACAGGTCCCAGCTGATTTGAGCTGAAGCCTGAGGGAAATTTCTAGAGAGTCATTTGGCAAAAAGATCTGTATTCTCCTCACTGCTAATACATCTTTTGTGTTGGCCCACAGAAAAGTTGCTCATTTTGTTAACTAGTACTGTAATCTGCATCCAGTCTTTACAAATGTTTACACACAGATTCAGGGACTGGTCACAAAAAGATCTGTTTGTGCCAGTTCAGACAGACTGGGGTATCTAATCCCTCATTAACAGTAACTCTTGCCATCCATGGCAGAAGATGCTGTTAAGTGTAGAAAGTGTCACTTTTCTGGATTTCAGTTTTACTGGGACGACTGAGAAAGGCATTTTTTTTTATAATGCATATGATTTCCTGGTCTAGGAAAACCTCTCACAGACTCAAGCACATTTGTACCCTTGCAGGAGTTGTTCATTGTACAAACACTTTTATCCAACTGGTCAGCATCTCAAGTTCATTAAACAAAAACTGAACAATGTTTGAAGCTACAGTTATTATTTCTGTCCTTAGCTCACATTTGTTGTGACATATTGTGAATATCAAGATACCTATCACCTGTCTAAGAATTAATTCATGACCAAAACTTTAACATCTACATGATCGACAATATTCACTCCACTGCCTTCAGTGGAGCTGGATCAGAGGCCAAAACAAAATATGGTCCAAAGCTGTTACCACAAAAAAGGATTTCCCCAGACTCATTTTCTTCCTCTCTTAGCTTAACTTGCAACCCAAAACAAACTAAATGGTCTCCTGTCCATAAACTCTCTTAAAAAAAAAGCAAACCAAAAACAAACAAACAAAAAAAGCTCTCAGCTAACTCCTTCTGATATTTACTGCAACAGAAACCACACCAACTTCTAGACCTTTTCCAAAGCAGAACAGACAAATTGGTTCCCATATTAAAAACAAAACAAACAAAAGACAAAAAAAGTGTCACCAACTGGACCACACACACACTAAGACCAGCCACACATTTCTCTAGCTCTGGTCACCGACATACTCTCCCAAGATTCCAAGCTCCCCCAGGTACATTCCCACCACCTAACCACGAAAAACGGAGCTCTACACCAACACAGAAATGACAACAGCATCTAGTTTTCAAGGTCACATGAAGAACATCAACCACCCAAGAAATCCACTGCAAAACTTCACTTAGACCAGGCCTAGATCCATTTTTTTTTTCTTCTTGGTCAACTAAAACTTTGGGACAGCAAACCCTCTAGGAAGTTCTAGTACAGACATGTGGCACTGCTCTGCTAATGCAGAGGAACACAATAGCTCAAACAAATTTCAGCCTTCTTTCACCAACAGGTTTAGGCTCCCAGTAACTCACTACCCACAGTTTGCAGAGATAATCTGGGCTAATTAACAGCTCTGGAAACAGCTACAAATGCACACAGGCATCTGAGCTGCTTTCAACACCCACCTGGAGTTACCCACATCTGAACTTTAGCCTAAGCAGCAATCAATCAAGCTGCTGGCAGGACTTCTCCTGATATGATATTTGATATTGAGCCTTAAGTGACAAGGCTCATCCACATGATCATCCCTAAACACTGCTAGCAGAGTAATAAGCACTGCTGTCTGCAATTAAATCTGCACTAAAGGAACAGCACTGATGTCATGTGCAAGTCAGCCAGACAGCAGAAATGCACTTACTCTGTACACTACTGACCCCACAACACTCACTTCGGAACCTCAGTACAAAAAAGTCATTGTAATGCTACACACGCTTTGCTTTTGCAATATTCCAGGTTTGAGCTCATCATGAGTGACGAGCAAGACTTTTCAGTAAGCCTGTTCAGCATGACACAGAAAAATTCCTCCTAGCAACTGGAAACAATTCTAACTTCCTCCTTCCCTGAAAGTCCAAGACAGGAAGTAGTTAAGTCAGCTATTCACTGAAATACTTCATTTTTAAAAAGGTATATTTTTCTTTTCTTTTTTATTTGTTCCAGTTTACTAATTGCTACAGGATAAGCTCCAGTGACTGCACTATTCTTTTCTGTCCTGCTTCAAGGGGACAGACACAAACTGAATTAATGTGTTCTGGGGGACCCAGAGTCAGGACAGAACTGAATGCCCCTCTAGGGGTTTTGTTTATTTATTACTACTTCCCTGGTGACCCAGAAGCAGTTCAAGAACAAGCTGTCCAACCACAAAAGAACCGTTTGCACAAAGAATGCTGCCACACTGCTTACCTTTCAGTCATCAAATACAGAGTCAATAACACCTTTGATGGGGAGTATCTGGAGAAACCTGAAATATTTGCCTAAATATTAAATGTTATATTTTAAACATTGTCTTACAGTGCCAAGTGATTCTCCCTTACACCTGTTTTTCTCCTCCACCAAACAGGGACCAGGACAGGTACCACTGTAACCCAACAACCCTGAGCATCAGGGAAAGGTCACTAAAGCCAGCATTTTTCCAGAAGCACCACCAGCACCGGGTTGCTCCTGCCAACATGGACAGGTCTAGAACAGCCATGCTTGCCCAGTCCACCAGCTGAACCTCAGTGTGTGCAAACTCCCAGACACATAAACTGCCTCAACTGCAACAAGCAGATAACCTGTGTTTGTCTCCTGTTGGTGGATTGGTGGCTTCAGGATACAGATTATCATAGTATATTAGGGACTGAAAAAAATAAACTTTTCTCAATAACAAAAGATCCTGTCACAGAGCAGTGATGTATTTAAACCATCTATACAGAGAAAGCACCTGCAGTGTCAGACCAAATAATTCATGGCCTTATTAGAAACATCTTTTTCCTCATATTTTATCTATCTCTCCCCCTGCCAATATAGTTACTTCTAATTTCTTTTCTAATTTCTTTCCAAATGATCAACATAATTCCCATAATTTTAATTCAGTAACAAACAGGAGTCTCAACTCAGGACAGTAGTGGCTTATGCTGACAAGAACAGGTCTGTAAAACGCCAGTGTGAAGCTTTAAACCAAATTTATTTATAAAAAAACCAAACACAAAACAAAAAAAATTGCACTCTCCAACTAAAAATCAACACTACCTTGATGCAAGAACAAATGAAGAACATAGTTGATGGGACCAGCCCAGTTCTGACAATATAAAATGGGGGAAACTAATTTGTTCTGACGATGCCAGCCACGTCCGCACGCAGTGCGGCACAGCTTCCGCTCCAGGAATTGCTGCGGAGTCCCGGCCCTGATGCAAGGGCACCCAAGAGAAAAGAGCTCCTCGTTCCACCCTTGGCACACCCCGCAAAACTGACACCCCAAAGCAGAGTTACAGGTGACTTCTTACAGACACCTATGCTTTGCTAAAAATTGGGTCTAAGGTGGAGGAGGAAAAGCAGCAACAGCAACAAACATCCCAAGCCAAAGTCAGCTGACTGGGGGCTCCTGGATCCGGCCTTACGTACAGTACTTTGTTTGAAAATTACAGACACACACAACAGACACGACTGCTGAGCAGCACAGAGGGAGAGGAAGAGTAGCACAAGCGCTGGGCAGCGTTAGCAGAGGCCATCAAACAGTTCAAGTGTGCGGACACATTCCCATGCATCATCGCAGTGCTGGTCCCTGCTTCTGGCAAGCAACAAAGAGCAAATGAAAACAAAGTAACTTAGACAAACACATGCTCTCAGACCATCCTACTGGTACTGATGGCAGCTATCAAACACTGCACTGATACACAGCACTTCACTATGTGGCTAAATAGCATCTGAAGCTGACAGAGAATGAGCTGCTGGTGATGGAAAAGCACCAGCAAATAGCAGCAAAGCTCCAGCTGGTTTTAAAGAGCTGCAAGGTTTGCAGCACAGTGGATCATGGCAGAGCAGCACCAAGGCTAAGCAGCCCTGTGCACCCTTTGGAGGTGTAGGAACAGAGTGCACAGAGCTTGCTTGTGCTGAGAACGGTCCATGCTGAGCACCCACAAGGGTCTTCTGTCAGTGTAACTCTACTGATGCTCGTGGGCCTCTTGCCAGTTTAGACAAGAGCACGTGAAAGAATTAAGTTGGCTCCTCAAAACCAGATTCCTAATTGGTAAAGTATTAGAGGTTCTCCAAAATCACGTGTTTGATATACTATTTCACTACAGCTGCAGAATTCAGTTTTTCTGTTTGAATGCAAAGGTCTCTGGTAATATTAAGGCTTTTTGACAAACTTAAGAACAGCAGGACAAAAATTAAGCAGAAAACTGAGGTACATCTCTCCAGAGTAATTAACTAGAACCACAGGAGATGTACTTTCCAGAGCTCAGTGAGACAAGTGCTCTGTCTTTCACATTTCTCTTGCACCTTACAAAAATAGTCCAGTTTTTCAAAGGTAGTAGATTTTGCTGCTACCTGTAAAGTCACATTATTTTTGACAGCTGGAAGTTCTCCTTCCATTCAAATAGAATTTAATACAATACCTCTTTTGAAGAGCAAAGTTTCTGCCCAACTTTATTTAGGACCTGAGAGATCCACCTTTGCAAGCCAAGAAACATGAAATCAATATCCAAAACATCTGTGAAATTCTGCAGGTGAGAATTAACCCAGATAAAAGGGAGACTTTTTCTTCTTAGGTTAACAATAAGGACAGAAAAGTAAGGACCTGTAAAAATATTCCCATAGCTCTTGCAATAAATACAAGTAACAATGCAGTAGCCAAAGTTGGGACTGCACCAGCAGAATTATTTTCCCTTCTGAAGATACCACCAAATCTGAAGTGCAACAGAGGACTTAACCAGCAGAGACAAACCAGAAGACAGAATCATGCATGTATGACATACATAGTGTTTCAAGCATAGCTCAGAAGTCCTGTATTGAAAAGGATGTTAATGCACATTCTATACATAATCCTGGCAGCACGCTGCATAATCCTTACGCTTCCACTAACAGATGATACTTGTTTATGGAAAGCAGCCATTCCCAACCCAAGCCACCCCAGCTGTCAGTCTCTACCTACTCAAGGGTCCTGTTTTCATCCAGTTACCCCCTCCCCTGCATTTCCCCTTCCCTAAGAGTGCATGAATAGAGAATTGCAAACATTTCACACTGCACGTTCCACTCCAAGTCCTGGATGAGGGGCCTGTTTATTCTATGAATATTGCACTTATCCACTCATTGGATTTGCTTTTTCTCAAGAATGCAGAATATTTGGGAAAAAATAGAAAAAATAGTAGGATACAACACAGGAAAATATGAGTTATTAACAAGCTAGCTATGAAGATCTAAAATTAAATAGTACTAGTTCTATTCTGTTAATACTAGTAATATGAAAATAATGAATGCTTTATCAAATTCCCTTGTTTTTCATATAAGATAAAAGCAGTAACTTTCTTTTTAACTGAGGAAAGCAATGAATATATATTACAATAAAATATGAATCATTAAGATCTGAAAGTGATGAAAACAATTATATAATGCCTTCGTCAAACTTTATAGCATCATAATGGAAGGAGTCTTTGGGGTACACATCCACAAGGGACAAATGCATTTTTTACCTATACCCATGCAGATGTGAATTTCCATTTTGAAGAGTCTAGCTGCAAGACAATCCAAATCTTCCCTTATTGTGTATTTGCTACTATTGAATACATCAATTAAAAAACTTTCTGTTGGCACATCAGTTGAGTATTCCAACACGTGCTCATCATCTCTTTTACCTTGAAAGGTGTGGCTTGCAAAGGACTGGTACATAGGACTGCATGGGGTGGCAGCTAAAACAATGCACAGGAATTGCCTCCCATGGGGAAGGACTCCTAACAAAATGCATGATTCTTGCTGTTATGAGAAAGTGTTTTGAAAGGGGAGACAAGGGAAACCAGCAAATAAACTTTTCAGGCATTATATAAACCTCAATAACGAACTCAGAAGTGCTCATTATTATTAAAGTTGCAGTATACAGCAAGACACAATTTTCACATTCTTTAATTTTGTTCTCTGGCATTGGAGTTTGGAATTTCTGCTGGTCCAAATTCAAGACTTTTTGGAAAATACAGAGAGTGGGTGAGAGCAGACAGCACAAGCAGCTGCCTCTCCCCCCACAGGAGGGCCCCCTTCAGCTGCAAACGGCTTTGCTCAAGCCCTGCAGACTCTTCCTTTTAACAATCTGAAAGAGAAATTTAAACAGTACTATTGATTTCTGCATTGAGTATTCACTGAGGTGTACATTACATTTAAATATTGCTCTTGATCCAGTGTCAGTTCTGACAAATTTAGTAAATAAAAGGTAACATTTTTAGAAAAGAGCTAAAACACTTCTAACACTACACTGCCCTCTGAATACTCTGCCAGGTTTTCCTGCCCTGCAGACAGCTTTTCTGATGTAGCTTAAGGCCTTTCCCTCTGCTTCACAGCTAAGAGTGAAGGGCTCGCTGTTTCAGGTATCAGTAGAACCGACCAAAACTGGCTGCTCGCCGATGGAAAAAGTAATTATTTTTCTGATATCTCTCAGCTGAAAGCATCAAAAAAAGAGAGAACACCTCAGTGAGAGATGTTATGACAATGGTAAGACAGGAGTGGGAAAAATTGCATTGGGAGTATTTGTTTTAAAAGTGCCCTTTTAAATACAAGCAGCCAAAACAATTACCAAGTGAAGGGAAGCCCAAATGGAAGCTTTTCCACCAGGGTGGAAGCCAGCATGGCAAATGGTGACAAACAATAATTTCTGGCACCAAGTAGGCCATCTGCACCCCATCCTTTTTGGTGGTACAGGTGAGGGCAGAGGGAGGCCACAAGTGTGGCTCTGCAGCCCATCTACAGGGTCTGGCCTCTCCTCAGAAGGGCGCGAAGCCTTTGAGATGAGATAAAGCAGCAACAGAGCCATGGAGCTGCTGCTGTGTGAGAAAACCCTGGCAGTACTGCAGGCAGCCTCATGCTGTGCCACCCTGCCCTGCCTGAGCACTGCAAACCACCTCCCTGCAAAAGCCAGAGCTGGAGAAGCAAGCCAGCAAGATGGAAGAGGAGCTGTGGGACAGACGGACGTCTGTCTCAGGCAGATCCTGAAGCCTCCTAACCTGAACCACACTGAGAACTTGCATCCACTGGGGCCAGCCCTGTGCAAGGCACATGGCAGCCAGGCACTGGAACTGTGCCTAAAACACCTGTGCCACCCCACACCCTGCAAGGATTCCTGCAGTTCACAGGTGCCCAGGGCTTGGCTTTGCTGGATGCAAATGTGAGCATTTCCAGCAGTCTGGGCTCTTCTGTCCCCTTGCTGCTCTTCCCTCCTTAGACAGGGGCTCAAGTCAGACCATACCATACTCAGAGAATTCAGTGGCTCAATGCAGAAGATCTGGGAGCTGTGCTTTACATCCCCTCAAAGAGATGACCTAGTGGGAATGTCTTTAAACAAAACTTTAGAATATTTTAAATAATAAGTTAATTCTTAATAAATATGTGCTTCAAGAAAATGATAATTATATACTGCACCTTTAAATAATGCACTTAGTTCTCGGCATTGGCTTCCATTTTGGTTTCTTTTATTGTTAAAGTGCATTAATTCAAAATAATGAACCACTTCCGCATCATTATTGTTAAAATAAATCATAACATTAATACGAATCACTAAGTCACTACTATTAGTACTGCAATCTAGCAGATAACTCTATGTATTGCTCTATTTAATACTGTCCAGCAGAAGAATATAATACTTCTATTATAATCTCACAACAGCTCCAGCAGTCTTTTATGGCTGCTACCATATTAGTACAACTAAAAATGGGGAGGAGTATGAAAGACAGGGCCACAATGTCTCACACTGACACACATCCAGTGGGATGAAGCTAACTGGACATGCACTTGCACATTGCATGGTGAGACACCAAGGGACAGAGAGGACCCTGCAGTGGGATATGAGCTGTTGTGCAGTTACACCTCCTTCTCCTGCCACCACAATTTAAAGGGATCCCAAACAAACAGCCTCCCCTCCCCACCTGCATGCAGAGAGCTGCTCAAACCACAGCACTGTTTGTAGCCTGGAGCTGTGGCACCTGGATGTTGTTTCAGCTACGGAAAGGACATCAGCCACATTAGCTGTAGGCAACTCTCTCAGTGTTATCATGGAAATTAATAAAACCCCCAAACCACACACACACACACACACAAAGAAAAAAAAAAAAGAAAAGCAAAAAAGAAAAAAAAGGAAAAAAAAATGGAAAATAATGACATATAAATTTCCTAATTTTTTTTTTTGGCAGTGAAACATCCCCAGTAATATATGGTCTTGTTGTGCTGTTTTACTCAGCCCCTTGATCCCAGCTATTTTGAAGCCTTTATTATAACCTTCAACTTCCAAGCCAAATCAGTATGAAACTCTGGTGGAAAAAAGGACATGTAATGCTTTGTGCAAACCAGTAGTGAAATGGTTTTCTGCCCCCCTCCCCCACTTAGAACAGATTTACAATGCTGCCTATTATTTAAAGGAATTAGATATTGGTCTTGAGTGATTAACAAGGCCATTTATGAAAACCCCCAAGCATGACTTCCTTAAGCACAGTAGGGATTTAGTAAATTATGTTTACAGTACAAGGCTACCTCACAAGAAACTCCATGTTCCTAGCCTCTTCTGATGGGTATCTTTTCCACTTTCCACATCATGAGCCACATTTCAAAACATGAGTTACAAAAGGCAAACAGAACTGGAAGTAGAAGAGGCAGCTTCCTGGTTAGATGCATTGTAGATCAAATTGCTTTGATATGAAATCTCTGAACCCGAGAAGCCCAGGCCCACTTTCCAGTACAAATGTACTCTTTGGATTCAGGTGGGAACAGAAACACATATTTGGCTCCTACTTCAGTTTTAAGTCTTTTCTAGTAAAACCAGACACGCACAGTAAGAAAATACAGTAAACCCAGAATGCACAGAAAAGACAAAAACAAAACACAAAAGCAATTCCCCAAAAATATACAAATTATGTGCAGACTGAATTTGATGGCTTTTTTTTTTTCCAACTCATTGTAAACACTGATGTTGCAGAAGGTTACAAATTTTTCTCATTAATATCTTGGTGGGCCCTGCCAGCAATCAGCACCCTTGGATTTGGACCAGAGGGCAAAACAAGAATTAACACATCTGACAACTTTGTCTTTAGTGTCTTAAGGGACTTTGTTGACTTGGATAACTTTTGAGAAACCTAACTCTGGGAAGAGAATCAACCAGTGCCACCTGGCAGGAGTGAGGCACAGAACCAAATATGAAGCCTACACAGTAACAGACATGTTTAAGCAAGGGGTTTGTAGGTTTGTTTTTACAAGCACCAGTAGGCATCACTGCCCTTGAACACCTGAAATCCCAACTCAAAGAACAAGACAGAATGAAAGGAAACAAAAAGCCCCCAACCCACACCACGTGATGGCCTCTTCTGGTGAGTTAGCCGTAACAACACTGAAGTCAGAGACCAAAACTCTCCACGATGAAAAGGCTCCAAATCTGGACCTACCAACTGTTGAGTATAGTTAAAAAAAAAAAAAAAAAAAAGGTGAACATCTCCAAAGGATTAGAGTCCCTCTGTGTTTCAGAAACTTTCATTTGCTTCTCACTTAAAGTTGTGGAAAATCATCCAAAATTCTTGGGTATTCCACGTATTGACAAAAATGAGGAGAAAGGGAGCCAAGATTGTAAAACAGTTTGGCACAAAACTCCCCAGGTAGATGCATGTGTATTTCTCTCACAAAAGGCACACATTTGGTTTCCTATCAATAATGGGAAGGATGGGATGTCATACCCTGTTACACATACAAGATTATTAACAACTTCACAAAAAGGCATTTGACTATGCTGCATCTTCCTCGTAGTTGCTTACAACATGTAAACCCCACAAACCTCTCCAGAACATGGCAGATTTGTCCTCATATAGACTCCTTTGTACAAACTGGAGCACAGGGAAACGTCTTTTTGTGTAGCAATTGTTTTTTCCACATGTACACAGCAGGAACAGTATAAATTAGGGAGGTTAAAGATATTGCAACATTAGTTCTTTTTCTCCAAATAATTTGAGGGCACCCAGCCCTTGAATGGCTTCACACCACTCATTATCTGGCAGTACCACCAGCCGTTCGGGTTCCTTTCGAGGACCTCCATGCAGACACCTTCCTGAAACCCCGCAGTCTCCTCATCCCCTTCATAGTCTGCAATGGAAACATAGATGTCCTTGAGGTTGTTATGGATGAACTGGGATTTCTCAATGGGCTTTGGCCTGACTGTGGACACAGGGATCCCGTTCCTCTGCGCGGGGAGGTTGGAGGTGGTCTCAGAGCTCTCCGTGGCCAGCCGCTCCGGCTGCTTTCCCTTTGTGTCACCGGGCTGTGACCAGGCGTTGCTGAAGGAGGAATTCCGACGGACGGTCCTAAGTTGATCTGTGGCTGTTAAAGACTCATTCCTGCGCAAGGAGCACGACAGGTTGTTATCCTTTGGTGGTGGAGACACAAACACTGACTGTGGACGGACAGCAAGTTGCCTCACACCATTCCTCATTTTAACCGGCCCTGATGCTTTGGAAAAGCCGCCAGGAGGTTTGCTTGGGATGGGTGGCGTTGCACGTTTGCTCTGGTTGATGGTGTTCAAAGCCTGAACCCTCTTCTCTATCTTCTCTAAACTGTTTGACTTGTTTTCATTTTTCCTGTTCCTGGCAAAAGAGGAATCAGTCTCTGCTGATGTAGTTTCTCGCTGGTTATCAGGGAGAGCCAAATAATGGGAAGGAGCCCAGCCTTCCATGTCTCCATACTTCAGGTACCACCATCCACTAGCTTGCTTTTCCAGCACTTCCACTTCTACTCCTGCTGGGAAGCAAATTTCAGAATCCTGTACTTTTTGGTATGAGTCAGTGGTCACATAGAAACATCTGGAGTCATTTTCTTGCTCAGTTTTGGCAGTGTGGCTGGAGCAGAAGATGCTACGGGAGGGAGCTGTGATGAGATCAGCCGAGCTTCTCCGAACAGGGTCATCCTGGTTCTCAAAAGCTGTGCGTGGGGGGCTCGCAGACTCCTCACTTCTTGAACCTTTGAGTCCACCTCTGAGCTGCCCAGTTGGCCTCAACTGACGCCTTAAAGTGCTAATATCCATCTTTTCTTGGCTCTGAGAGTCTGCCTTGTTCAGGAAGGGTTTGGGCCTAACGATTGGCTTTGCTCTGATGGAAGGACTCTGCCCAGGATCTTTCTTCATGCCTGTTCTTGGCACGCTACGCAAACCGACATCTGAAGCTGATCTCGGTTTTGTCTCCTCACTCCTGGAATAGTGACATTTTCCAAGATCAGGCTGAATGTTTTTGTCTGTCTTGAGCTTCATGAGTGGTGATTTCGGAGAGCTAGAAGATGGAGAATTCCTTCGGATCAAGGACAGAGAGGAGCTTTTCTGAGAATCAGAATCCCCGCTAGATTCCTTGTTGGACAAAGCATCTTCCACATAACGCCTGAACCCCTCGTTCTCATAGATGGTTTCTTCTTCATGAGCAACTTCTTCTGATGACTCTCCTACTTTGAACTTAGCTTTCTGAAGCGATGACACAGGTGAGGGCTTGAGGGGCTGAAACAGTCGTTTTTCAGGAGTGCCCTCTTCATGGTGACTTTCACTCACTTCACACTCCGAGTCAAAGCCAAAGGCAGGTACATCATACTCAGGTTCTTCGTATTTCAGCTTGTGGGGAGAGTCTTGGGTATCTCCTGAAGAAACTGCTCCAGGAGTTGTTCCTTCTTCAGAGTCCTTTGGTTTACTGGGAGGTGCTGGGGGTGGAACCTTTGGGCGGGTTAAAGTACTGGTTCTTCTGTTCAAATTCGGTTTCTTTCTCTTGTCAATGTAAGATGCTGGAGCCCATCCTTCCTTCTCTCCAATCTGCACATACCACCAGCCCCCAGAATTCTTTTCAATAACCTAAGAGGTAACAAGGAACATGTTACTTAGACAAAAATCTCAACTCACTGCCTCCCACTCCTGCCCTTCCAATCCACTCCCATGCAACAGATATAAAATACAATTTTTCCAGACACACTGTTAAGGCTCACCTCTGCTTTTTGTCCTCCACGAAAGCTTATGCCATCAGAGATACATGACTGGAATTCAGCAATGGTGTAATATTCCACTTCCACAGAGGGTGGCTCTGGTGGCTTGGGTAACTGAAAACCCTATGGCAAATAGGATGCTTTGTTCATTTAAACCAAAGACACAGTCAGGTAAACAGCAGTATGAAAAAAAATTGCTTTTATTCACTAAGACTCTTCCTTCTTCCTGTGCTACTTCCTAATGCTAACTGCCCAGTTCTCCTGAACAGGACCTGATGTATTGATATGGGCTAAAAGAGAAAAACCTCTCAACATATGCACTGTTCATGCCACCTTCACCAACTATTAAAACTGTAATAATCTTTACCTGAATAGTAAAATGTTGTACTTGTGGGTGATGAAGCGTGAGCTGCCACTGCAGTCACACTAAGAGCAGCCCATTTACCCTCAGATTTTGTCCAGAAAGACTCAGCTCTGAATGACATGCCACTGCAGAAATTTGCATTGCAACAGACTCCTAATCGATTCTGCCTGTCATTAAATACACTATCTTAAAATGTCATCCCAACGAATCATTGCTTCGTACCTGCTGCTGGACTTTTTAAACAATCTGAATTAGTGAGTGAAGGGAGCTAATGGGCATCTCTTGCAGCAAGAAACAAGGATAATATCATAGACCCCCAGCTTTGCCCAGCTGAAGTGCTAGAAGGGAAGGACTTTACTGCTTGATCAAAACAATTCCAGTTCCTGCCCATAACAGACCCAGAACCTCTACTCAATCCCAACACAACCTTTGTAAAGACTCTATGAGAAATGGGCCACTGCTATTTACAGCCATTCTGGCAGCATAGCCAAAAGCTAAGTGCCTTTACATTAAGCTGCCACACTTTAGAATTTGCTACAATGATTTTTTAAGGTGATAAATGGGAAAAGGGTCCTTTCAGGAATTTCAATATTGAAAGCTTTTCAGATGTGCACACTGCTCATCTGCAGGGCAGCTAGGTGAAGCCGCACAGCTTCTGCACTCCACTACTTAGGGTTCTGTGAAAGAACCATAGGTCAGAGCATCCACAGACCAACACAGGACAGACAAAGACACAAAATGATCCTGAGCCATCAATGGGAGAAGGGCAAATCACACGCTGTGCTTTATTCTCCTGCTCCTCTATTTCTATGACACTCTTTCTGTAACTAACAGTTGATGTTTCATCACTCACAGCATGTGGCATCTCACAGAGAATGCAGTTCTGCACCTTAGGAACCATGTCTAACAATGTTATAATTGGATGTTTCTGCACTATAAATGCTGAAATACAGCAGAAGCACAGCATAATAAAATGCCTTCAGATAATAGGATGGTTTGGATTAAAAGAAGATAATTGAAAGCAGCAGATATGCTCAGGCTTTCACATATAATATCACTGTTATTTTTAGCATGGGATTAAGTGCCATAGTCTTGCCAAAACAAAGTCTAATTGAAAATAATGCAAAGAAAAATAGGAAGAAAATGCTAATATGCTATTCATGTAGTTTGTTAAGAAGCATCTCTGGTGACAGAAAAATTACAAGAAAAATTCACATACGGCTCATAAAGGGTACAGCAAAGATTAAACACTATGCATTGCCTAGATAAACAATCTATTAGCATGACTTTCTGTATAAATACACTACTGAGTAGTTCCTATTGAATATGACAGTTCTAACCTCAAATTGGTACAAACTTCCAGGATTCTAGCTTTGGGGATAAGAAATCATAGGGGGTCTTGTTCCTGTAGCACACATCCCTCCACAGGAAATGAACAGGCATGCAAATAGAGGACCCCTCCCACCTTGTAGAGCTGCACAAAGTCTCACAAAGCACCCAGACACCTACCCACTGCTAAGATAAACCATAAACCAATACACACCAGACTGGACTCTCTTCGTGGGGGTGGCCTTGTTCTTAGATTTGGAGAACCTGAGCAGGAAAGGGAACAGGGAGAGTTTATTTAACTTCACAAGTACTGCTAAACACATTTTTCAGCAGCTCTCTGCTGTTACACAGTTTGAGAATAGAAGCCAGTATTTGCAATATTTAAGGCATCTCTATGAAACAAGATAGGAAACTGTGAGAATATATTAGAAATACCAAGGTAGCTTAGCTATTCATCTCTGCTAAGCCAGCAAATTTAAGAGGAAATCACTGCCAGAAAGCAGTGGATTGTATTTTCTGCTGGAACTGACCAGCTCCATTGGAGACTGGATAACAAAGGACTGACTAATACCTATTTTCCCCCCAGCAGTAGAAGTAATTCACTAAACACTCACACTGTCCTCTCTCCTAGTATTTTGCCATTCCTTGCACAGAACAGCATCAGCATCTGCATTTTGCAGATGAAATAGTAAAAAACATTATAGCAACTTGGCCCCAGGAAAACAGCAGAACAAATGCAAGAGAAGACACAGGTGGTCTCCTCAACTTGAACACGCTATCACATCATCTACGTTTCTGGGGTAGAAGGGCACATTTTAGAGTGTTCAAAAGGAAAAAAAGTATTCTCTGGAAAAATTACCTAAGTAAAGACATGCAGGCTAAAATAAAGAACCACCAGCCAGCCCATGTATAAAGTGAAGTTAAATTTTATCACTACTGGTGAAGGACCACATTCTGGAATCCCTCTTGATACATCTACAGGCTATGCAAAGGTCTGCTAGTGTGGACTTGGCTGTAAGGCCAGGACATGTGGGACCTTAGCTGACAGGCAATGCCAGCCCTGAGAGAACAGGAATTCATTGCAAGCCTGTGAAAACCCAGACCACTTTACTGCCTTACTTATTTGAGCTCTTTGTGGTGCTATCCTTGCTATGGCTGGGGATCCCTGGGCCAGTTTGGAAGCCTGCTTGTCTGGAGTCATCATGGCATTGCCATTAGAGTCATTGCACAGGATGGGCAAACTGATTTCCTTCTTGGTGATGTGAGTTTCTGCAGACTCGTTTTCTACTTGAGCTTCCTTGTCAGCAGATGATTTCTTGTTCAGCAGGTTACTGATCTCCATGATGTTTCCTATGATTTCCACTGGCCCAGTTAAGTTCTTTTTCCTAGATGGAAGATCATCTTTAGCCTTCTTCAGATATGAAGCTGGGGCCCAGCCTTCTTTGCCCAGATACCTGGAGAGGCAAAAGGAAACACCATCACATCAAACACAGCTTTCTCATGCCTTTCAGGTAGAACAAATAAAGCTCTAAAGTTCTAGAAGTGATGGATGAAAACATCAAACAAAATTTGCAGTTCTCAGACAAGATTTTGTAGTCTCTACTAATTTATTATCTATTGATTAGACATATCAAAGTCAGTTGATCCAGCAGTGAACTGTGTAGATGGAAGCACTAATCACCCTAAGGAAGGAGCCTTTCTGGACAATAAATAGTTACACACAAGGTAAAGAGCTTCACCAGTTTGTTTTATGCCTCCCCTAGACAGTACTAGGCAAACTTTGTATTTTCCCACCCAACAAAAAAGCAAACAAGTAAGTAAAATATTTTAATAGTTTTTAAACTTCCTAGTGGCAACTCAATTTGAAAATGGGCTAAAATAAAGGTGTACAGCACCTTGTGCAGAGAACCTGCACCTGCAGTTTAAGATCCTTGTGCAAGCCTCCCTCCCTGAAACTACAAAGAACACTGTCCCTCCTTCATAATTCCCAGCTCTGCATGAGCAGCTTCCTGCCATGGAACATGTGGGACTCAAACTACTGCAGCTTCTTCTAGCACTGCTAGATCAAGAAATAATTTGTCTGAGGAAAAATGGCTTTGATGGAGACTCATTTTCCTGAACAAGCTGGAGGCAAATTGAAGAAATAAACTGGGAAATGTGAACAGACACCTGAATCCAGTACATGCTCCTGAAACATCATCCTGATCATGCTACACTTTAAACTGAGGTAATTCTTCTACAACTGGGCTTTAGGGAACATTTCTTTTTCTAACTCCTGCCATTCCTAACACCTCAGCAGGGATTTCAGATTGCAATCAGACTCCAGGGAGGACCAGGTGAATGAACTCTGCTTTTCCTAATGAAACCCTAACTTGCTACAGTGAGAGTCACTGAAAACCTTCTCTCTACTCTCTCAAGATACCCAAAGCAGGCACTTGAACTGTAAGTGAGAAAGCAGGCATCATTAAAATCCTGGTGCTCAGGAAATCTGCAGGAAATACAAAGGTTAAAACAGTAGGACTCTAAGGTTCTTTATTGAAAAGGGAGCCTCATTAGACAGCAGAGGAAAGAGCTGGGGCACATGGGATAAGAGCAAATCACTTCCTGGCAGGTGAGCATCTTTGTCCTGACAACACTTGGATTTTGAGGTTTCCAGTGAGATTTCTGCATCAAATCTCATCCTGGTCTTCCTCATGACATCCACACACTTGAGAGTGGCTCTGGGACTTTACAGAGAGAACAGGAAAATGCAGTGTAGATTTGATTCTCTAGACTTCTTTATTACTCTTCCTGTATAAAAGCAAATACAATTCTAGCAATGACTACAAGGATTTTTCTTTCAAAAATCCTGCCTTTTCCTCCTCACCCACCTAGACCAGGCAGGATACTAGAGATTCTGCTTCTCCTTACATACTCGCCTTCTGTCGCACACGAAGGTAAATATGTATGATCTCTCCTGCTCAGAGAGTTTAGTGGCAAGTTTTCCCAATGATTTTGATGTCAAAGGAAAGCATCCCAACAGCTCTGAGCTTTCTGTGATGCATGGAGACTAACAAGAAGCAGCAACCTGGTACTAACTTGATTTGACTTCAAAAATATACAGAGCATCCACTGTGGGATGCTATGTCAAGAAGCAATTTGGATCTATTCAATCTGTCCATTTTGAGGCTTTTCTGCTAGGCCTTAAACCAAGCCAAAAAAGGAAAAGGAAATAAAGAAATACATGCCACAACTCCTCTTGTGTCAAGGCATCACCCAGTGCCATCTTCCAGCCCTGAAGACTTTTGGTTTCTTTCCTTTTGCAGAGCTGCTGACCAATGCTCTCTGCTGCCTTTGCATCAAGGAAGTTTTTTTAAAGGACATTTTTGAGTTCATATGATGTGGAGGGTGTCATCTGTGAGAAAGCCACAGTGGCCAATGCAATGAGCACTCCAGTTCCAAAGGTTACTTTCAACAGAGCTTGATTGTGCAAAATCAGGAAGAAAAAACAGTTTACATCCATCTTAGTTTGTGGGAGACTGAACATGTTTAAGATCAGAAAGGCAGCCCCAGGCAGGTTCTGCACTGGCCTGTCAGTTCTCCTGCCTTGGATAAGCCTGGGTAACCCCAGTGCTACAAACACCTCTGATCTCACCTAGCTTCTCCCAATGAATAATAGCAGCAAGAGATGGACAGTTGATAACTCTGGACAACATACCCTCAGCAGAGAGGCCGCTGTAGGCTACTTCTTCCTGTGCCAGCCAATTTAACCTGAACTTAATGCTGAGCAGTAGTTACCAGAAACTACCGGTTTATTTCTGCAATATCACAAATAAAAACTACTTATGTAAGTGAAATATGCTTACATTTTTTACCTCAGTTCTTGAATTTGTTAATCTTTAAGCCCTTTGAAGAATAACCTTGGAAGATTCCTTGATCTTCCCATTTTATAGGTGAAAGAACTAAAACAACTGTTAATCAATTTCAGCAAAGTCCTGACACAGTAACAATTTTCATTTCACATCTTAAGAATTGACTCACAAGTATCCTTCCTTCTTTCCTTTATACTCAGAACCTACTGCAGACATCTGAAACCCCATTCCAGATTCCTCCTCATTTCAGTGCTGCCAGCACCTCCCAGGTGTGCTTCACTCTCATGGGCTCAGAGCAACCACAAAATGAAGGACATGAAGGCAAATAAAAAAAGCTTTATGTAGCATATTGGCACCAACTTGCCCTGCAGTCAGTCCACTTGGGCACCACAAGATTGTGTCTGTTGCTGCCTGGAGACAAAGTAAGGTCTAAATGAGGGGTGCTAATGCCAGCTATGGGCACCCTGGGAAGCACAGATCTACTGAACTCAATGCAGCAGTAAGCAGGATCCCAGGACAGAGCCTTTCTTTCATTTCTCCCCAGTCCTGATTTTTTTTTCAAGTCATAATGCATGTGGGGCAGCATAAAGAGAGACAGCAATATTGCCTCTAGCTTGTACAGCATTGAATTGGGAGGGTCTCAGAATTAGGTGCAGTGATTTGGTACCTTCATGCTTCGAAAACCCTCCCTGTTTATATTACATGAAGGAAAAAATGGATTAAAACCATAGGAATGTTAAAAAAAGTCAGAAGTGCCTCTGTAAGTCTGAGAGTCACATCTGCTTTCCAGCTCCAGAGCACTGGAATTACTCCAGAGGGAAGCAAACTAGGGAAATAAAAAAAAAAAAAAAAAAAAAAAGAAAGAAAGAAAGAAAGAAAGAAAAGAAAAAGGACAGGAAATGAGGATCAGCACATGGCCAAGAATTTGGAGAAATTACATATTTAAGGTGGAACAAGCTAATGTCTTTAAGGTGGATTTCATTTACAAACTACTGGATTTGTTTTTCTCTCTACACATTGAAGTGTGTTCAGCCTGTTACCCAGCCCAGGGTTCAACTGCATTCACCTCCTGCTCCCTCTCCCCTCACACTCACAAGAAGAGAAGGAGTTGCTGCTTCAAAGGCACTCAAGACTCAGAGAAGCAAATTTCTGCAGGAAGGGAATCCTTGTCTGAGGGGTATCTAACAGAACTGAGGGCAGGTTACATGTAACAAAGCACAACAAGCTGGAGATCAACTACCCAGGCTGCAAAGGACCAGCTTGCAGGGATGGATCACATCATCAACATTTCTGGAAGTGTTGCCCATGGGGAAAAAAAAGTAATTGTTTCTCAGAGTTTAATCCTCCAGGAGGAAAGCAGCACAGTGCTCCAAAGCAGCAGAGAGGAGCACAGTTGGCACCCCATATACTTGTCACACATACAGGGAGCACATAACATCTTCCCACAAGAAGAGGGGTTCCTCAAATCAAAATGCCTCTTCCAAAATAGCCAAGCACATGCTGCAATCCCCAGCCATCATGGGGTGGCTGGGGTATCCACTGTCCTTCCAGCAGATTCCATGAATGGAGATGCCATGGAAACCACTGCAGCAAGTGTCATCATGCTCCAGAAGACACTCCTGGCATATAGAAAAATGTGTCTTTTGGGGTGAGATCAAAGAGTGTGAGAAAAAGGGGGAAAAAATTCAACTAATTGTAGGAGTGCTAATAGGGCAAAAGGAAGCCTACAGTAGTAACCAGGCTACACTGCAGAAATAAAATAAAAAAAAAAAACAAACTAGAGGTGTCTTGCAATGCTTCTCCCCTCAGAAAAACCTATGTGCTCGATTCCCCATCTGAGACTTTGGATTCCACTTCTGTAGACAATTAACAGAGAAAAAAATGTGACCTGACCAAACCCAGGCATTTCTGAGCTCCTCCTATCTAGAGTGCCTTCCTGGCTCCACTG
>WBNP01001606.1:5050-15552 GCA_013401095.1 Passerina amoena | reverse complement strand
AAAATAAAATAAAATAAAATAAAATAAAATAAAATAAAATAAAATAAAATAAAATTAAAACAAAATTAAATAAAATGAAGACTTTTCACTGCTGGCAAATACAGTTCCATGTGAGTGAGGGGCAGGGAGGAGTTAAATCCCTGTGGAGCTGCCCCAGGGGCCTCATGCCCAGTGTAAAATGAACATGAAACTGGAAAAAGTCTGCCTGGCATGTTGTAGCTCTGTTTGTGATTGGAAAAGGAAAATGTCCTGCAAGAAGGGGAATAATGTGGGAGTGGTGCTCCCTGCCAGCTGTTTCCAGGTGGTGGACACTGGGCTGGAAGTGAATTGGAATATTTAAGGACTATCAGTCATGTGTCAGTGTCCCTCGGATTGCAGGAGTATTGAACAGGAGAGTCTTTCAAAGAAAATGACACTGGAAAAGCTACAGATCCATGCGTAGGGAGAGTGAGCTCTTCCTGAATCCAAACTCTGGGAATTGGGAATTTCTGGGCCTGCAGCACCCTCTGCTGTTCCCTCCAGGGGCTGCCCTGGCTTGGACTGGGAATTGGGTCATCGGGGATATTCACATCCTGGGATATTCACAGAACAGCACACCTTGGGCTTTGAGACAGATTCACAGAGTCCTGGGATCCCTGAGGCTGGAAAAGCCCTCCCAGCCCATCCAGTCCCAGCCCATCCAGTCCCAGCTGTGCCCGATCCCCACCTTGTCCCCAGCCCAGAGCCCTGAGTGCCACCTCCAGGAATTCCTGGGACACGTCCAGAGATGGGCACTCCAAATTTCCCCTTCCAAGGCCTGACCCCTTTCCATGGGGAAATTGCTGCTGATTCCACCCTGAGCTGCCCTGTCCCAGCCTGAGGCCGTTCCCTCTGCTCCTGTCCCTGTTCCCTGGAGCACAGCCTGACCCCCCCAGCTGCCCCCCAGGAAGCCCCTGCAGTGCCCTCCCTGCCATGGGCAGGGAATGTTCTAGGCTGGAATAACCCTTCCCTCGGTGAGGGGACACGGTGGGCAGGAGTGGCTGTGCAGGGATCCCAGCCGAGGAGTGGCTCTGGCTCTGCTGCTGTCCCTGTGGGGAGCAGGGGCTCCCGGGAGCCACCCCTGAGGCTCTTCCCTCCCTCCTCCCTCCCAGCGCTCCCTTTGACCGCATCGCCGAGATCAACTTCAACATCGATGCTGACGACGACAGCGTGAGTGCGGCTCGGGGCTGGGCTGGGGTCACTGTGCTGCTGGAAGGTGCTGCTGGCATGCTGAGAGAGCAGAGCTTTGGGGGCTTTGGGCAATGCAGAGGGGCCTGAGAGAGCCGGGCACTGCTGGCCCCTCAGGGCTTCCTGCCGGGAAATGTTCCCTCTGAGGCAGCACCCCTGGCACAGAGGGAGTCTTCCTCCCTCCCTGCAGTGCCAGCCTGTTCTTAGAATTATGGAATCCTGGGATGAATTGGGTGGGAAGGGTCCTCAGAACCCCTGCAGTGCCACCCCTGGCAGGGACACCTCCCACTGTGCCAGGCTGCTCCAGCCCCAGGGTCCAGCCTGGCCTTGGGCACTGCCAGGGATGCAGGGGCAGCCCCAGCTGCTCTGGCAATCCCAGCCCAGGCAGGAATTGCTCATTGCCAAGATCCCATTCATGGCTGCCCTCTGGCACTGGGAGCCATTCCCTGGGTGCTGTCCCTGCAGGCCTTGGCCCCAGTCCCTCTGCAGCTCTCCTGGAGCCCCTGCAGGCCCTGGAAAGGGCTCTGAGATATCTCTGTATTCCTCTTCTGTCCAGGTGAGCACCCCCAGCTCTCACAGCTTTAGATCATCTTTCCAGACACAGATTAGGGAAGCATAGGCAGAGATGGATTTCTCATGGATCTAAACGTTGCTAGGCTGTTCCTGGCCTTTCCTGGTTTATTGTCCCAAAGCAAAGCAGCAGCTGGACTGTGGTGATCCCAGATGGTCCCAGATGATCCCAGCTCCTAAGCAAAGCTGGATTTGGTCAGCCCTGAGACTCGGGCTTAAAGCAGTGTCTCCAGAGAACCTATGGAATGTGATTTCCCTTTGGTCCTGCAGCCCAACGCCTCCCTGTTCGAGGCCTGCTGCAACGAGCGCATCCAGCAGTTCGACGACAACGAGGAGGAGGAGGATATCTGGGAGGAGAAGGACATCTCCTACGCCACCCAGGTCAAGTCCAGGACACGGTAAGGTGAAAGCAGAACTCTGATTTTCCCCCTGCTCCTGCTCCTGGGATCTGCACATTTCAGTCCAGGCCAGGAGGAATTCCTTGGGTTTTGTGTCATTTTGGGGCTGTGAGGTTTTGTCTGACACAACCCTGAGCACTTTCCCTGGCACTTGTGCTGGGGGTTCTCCTGAACTGGAGACAGATCCAGTTCAAGGGAATTCATTAACAATGGGGACACCTAATTAATGAGTCTTCCATCAAACACATTAGAAACCCCCACTCTTAGTGTGAAACACTTGGAATTTGCTCCTTCTTTCATCCTTGGAGAGGAGGAGGAGGAGGTGAGACTGAGGG
Source organism: Passerina amoena (assembly GCA_013401095.1). NCBI lineage: Eukaryota > Metazoa > Chordata > Aves > Passeriformes > Cardinalidae > Passerina > Passerina amoena. The sequence continues at coordinate 13,043 of WBNP01001606.1, read as the reverse complement.
GAGTGGGCAGAACATTCTTTCTCAGAACATTCAAATCAGAAAAGTGAGAACAAGAGGCCTCCCAGGGGCATCTCGGGCTTTGAAATAATTTTTCATCCCTTTGACAGAGCCACTCATTAAAATAAAGTCATTTCCATAATTCCCAATCTGCAGTGTGATCAAAGGAAACAGAGAAAACATCCAAGACTTCCCTGTGTCCTTGCCAAGCATCAACAGCCTCAGGCCCTGCCTGGGCACAGGGTGGGCTCCACACCAGTGTCTGTCCTCTCTCTGAGCACTGGTTTGTGTGGTGTCCCCAGCCCTGGCTCTGTGCTGCACCTCCAGGGAATGCTGGCACCAAAGCCCTCAGGAATCTGGGGGAATCCCTCTGAGTACCCACGAGGGCCCTGAGCAGTTGGGGGAAATATTTTGGGGGAAACAACCCTGGCAAAGGCTCTGGGCTGTTTCCCCAGAGACAGGGAGGAGGAGCTGAGGGATCCAAGCGTGGCTCATTCCCAGTTCCCGTTCAGGTTTGGAGCCTCACAGACGTCAGAGAGCTCCAAGAGTGACCTGGAGAACGGGGACCACGACGGCAGCGTGGACTCGGAGGAGGAGGAGGAGCGGCCACCACCCCCCTCCCCACACAAGGGCAGCACCCCGGAGCAGAAGGACTCAGACTCCTGCCAAGGTACCAGGCTTGGGAGCACATCCCGGGGGCTGCAGGGGTCACAGCAGCACTCACACACTGCCAGCTCCTCCTGGCCAGGGGAAATGGGAGTGTCAGGGCTCACCTTGTGCCTCTGGAGTCCCTGGAGCTGCAGCCCTGCCCCAGAAGAGCCCTTGTGTCAGGCAGCCCCACAGGGGTCCCATGGAAAGGGTCCCTGCCCGTGGCAGGGCTTGGAATGAGAGGAGCTGTAAGGTCCCCTTGCACCCAAGCCATTCCGTGGTTCTGCTCCTTGAATCCCAGCTCCTTCAGTGCAAATCCCAATCAAAGCAGCAGTGCAGGGACACGACCTGAACTCCTCCCATCCCAGGACAGGAGTTGTGTGCCCACCTTTGCCAGGTGTCTCCACACCCCATCCCTGCTTGTTCTCCTGCTTTTCCAGCTGTGCTCTGCCTGGGGCACACCCACCCCTACAGTGACTGGAGCAGGAGTGCAGAGGGATAGGCTTTTCCTGGAATCCCAGGAATGGGTTTGGGTGGGAAGGGACCTCAGAGCCCCTGCAGTGCCAGCCCTGCCATGGCAGGGACACCTGCCACTGTGCCAGGCTGCTCCAGCCCCAGGGTCCAGCCTGGCCTTGGGCACTGCCAGGGATGCAGGGACAGCCCCAGCTGCTCTGGCCATTCCAGCCCGGCCCCTGCTCACCCTCCTAGGCTGGAATTCCTCCCCAAGATCCCATCTAGACCTGGCTGGAAGCCATTCCCTGTGTCCTGTCCCTCCAGGTCCCTGTACATTGTCATTTTCCATCTTGTCTGCTCCCTTCAGGGGTTTTCACAACTCTCTGTGTAAATGACACCATGAGAATGCTGGACACACACGGTGCTGTCAGCAGAACAATTCCAAGGGACAAAAAATTTTCCCAACCATCCATTTTTCCATGCTTTTTGAGTTCTAGACCATTTTTTTCTCTGGGTGCTGCCTTTGTGTTGTCACTGTGAGCACCAGGCAGGGTTATCCCAGGTTCCTGCTCTCTGCACCCCTTTAAGTGTCAGATAATTCCAGTCCATTGGGAAGATCCAGTATGAATCTCCCAGTCCCAATGGGCTGTGTGTGGCAGCCCAGTCACCCTCTGAAGACTCAGCTGGAATTTGGGATCAGTTTTGGGGATGCAGCCCCGGGGGGGCTCTCCTGCCTGGTTCTGTTCCTGCAGAGCTCTGCAATCCTCCCTCTTCCCTGGGAAAAGCTAAGGAAAAATGCTATTCCAAAGGTGGGATTTGTAGGACTGGAAGTAGTAGGAAGTGGGACTAGACATGGAAGGAGGTTCTGGAGGAGGAATTGTCCAGGACTGTGAAAAAAGCAGTGGGTAATTTTTAGGATCTTAAATATTGGAATCCATTGATCAGTTCTTTACCTGAAACCCAACCATTGGAGATGGAGATGGGAGCTTTTGGCAGGGAACTGAGGGACTTGGAGCTGGGAATCACTGGCTTGGGGGATGAAGCCACCCACGGTGTCATTTGTTTCCATGGATGCCTCTCCTGGGGATAAACACGGATTTCTGTGGGATGCAGACGGGTGTGGAAGGGGAGCCCTCTGATAGGTCCCCTGTGTCCCCGGGATCCCAGAGGTGTTCCTGGTATGCATTGGGATGTCCCTGGGATGCCCCTGGGATTCTAAGGATGTTCCTGGGCTGGGTTGCTGTGTCCCTGGGATGTTCCTGGGCTGGGTTACTGTGTCCCTGGGATCTCTAGGATGCATTGGGATGTCCCTGGGATTCCCCTGGGATCCCAGGGTTGTTCCTGGGCTGCGTTACTGTGTCCCTGGAATTTCCCTGGGATCTGTGGGATGTCCCTGGGCTGGCTTGCTGTGTCCCTGGGATGTTCCTGGGCTGGGTTACTGTGTCCCTGGGATCTCTAGGATGCATTGGGATGTCCCTGGGATTCCCCTGGGATCCCAGGGTTGTTTCTGGGCTGCGTTACTGTGTCCCTGGGATGTCCCTGGGATTCCCCTGGGATCCCAGGGTTGTTTCTGGGCTGCGTTACTGTGTCCCTGGGATGTCCCTGGGATCTGTGGGATGTCCCTGGGCTGGGTTGCTGTGTCCCTGGGATCCCTGGCGTGTCCCTGGGGTCCCTGCCCTGTCCCTGGGTGCTCCTGGCCGGCTGAGGCTGGGCTGGCACCCAGGCTCTGGTGTCCCTAGGGGCCGGCTGGACGGCCGTGTTCGAGCCCGCGGGCCCCACGCCGCCCGTGGCCATGGACGTGGGCTCCAGCGTGTGGGACTCGGCCGCCCCGCAGAGCAGCGCCCCGGAGGAGAAGGGCTGGGCCAAGTTCACAGACTTCCAGCCTTTCTGCTGGTAAGAGCCGCAGAACTCCAGCTCCTCTGGGGCTTGGGAACTGGAGAATATTTGGGATATGTTTTGGTGGAGTGCCTGGCTGTAATACTTTCTTCTTCCCCTTCCCTTCCCGTCGCTTCCCTTCTATTGTTTAATGCTGTCTGATGATCCTGGATCAGGGCTCCTTTGTGCTTCCTGCTGCTTCCCAGTGCTCCTGACTGGGGTGGGACACAGCCCCGCTTTCTGTGTTCGCACTGGGGTAGAGAACCAGGAAATAAGGTTTAGAGAAATTCACAGCAGTGATGGGAAGGGAGAGCAGGGCCGGTGGCTGCTCGTGGGGCTGTTGGGAGGCTCTGGGATGATCCTGGCTCCGTGCTCAGGGCTCTTCCCTCCCCAGCTCCGAGTCCGGCCCTCGCTGCAGCTCCCCCGTGGACACCGAGAGCGGCGGCACCGACGGGACCCCGGCGCAGGGCCAGGACAAGAACTGTGAGTGACACGGGGCCACACGGGGTGCTCTCAGCTCCTGGGAACTCTGCATGGAGCCCCTGGCACAGGAGAAACCTCCCTGCAGGGCCCCTGCCCTGAGTGTTCCCTGCAGCATCAGTGAAAGGAACAGAGGCAGGGATCCCCAGGGTTTGTTGGGACAGTGTCAGCAGGGAAGGGATGGAGCTGCAGTGGGCTGGATCTGATATCACAGGCACACTTCATTTATCCCTGGAAGTGTCCCAGGCCAGGCTGGATGGGGCTGGGAGCAGTCTGGGACAGTGGAAGGTGTCCCTGCCCATGGTGGCACTTGGTGGGCTTTGAGATCCTTCCCACCCACCCCATCCCATGATTCCCAGACCATCTGCAGTGGCTGCAGGCCCTGTTTGACCCTCAGGCTGGTCCAGGGAGCTTTCCCGAGGTTCCAGTGTGGGCTGTTCCTCCCCCAGCCAGCGCTGCTGCCTCTCCCTGTGTGTGGAACGCGTGTGGGACACGGAAGGCGCCGCTGGTGGCCTTGGACAGCAGCTCCTCGGGCAGCTCCGAGAGCGACGACGACGACGACGACAAGGCCAAGACTGGCACGGAATCCACGGCCACGGCACAGGAGCCTGGCAAGGACAGGGCAGCTCCCTCCAGGTGGGAAGGGATCTGCGTGGGCTGGCATGGCCCCTGGGCTGGCATGGCCCCTGGGCTGGCATGGCCCCTGGGATGGCATGGCCCTGTGTGGTTCCAGTGTCCCTTCTCCTGTGGGCTCCATGTCCCGATGTCCCCTGGGAGCAGGTCCTGCCCCTGGCGTGTCATGGGCACATTGAGGGACATACTTAGCACAGGGTTATTCCAAGGGAGGGTTGGGGCTCCTTTGGGCCACTCCAGTGTCACAAGAGCATCTCTGTCCCTGTCCTTTGGGCCACTCCAGGGTCACAGGAGCATCTCTGTTCCTGTCCTTTGGGCCACTCCAGTGTCACAAGGACATCTCTGTCCCTGTCCTCTGGCCACTCCAGTGTCACAAGAGCATCTCTGTCCCTGTCCTTTGGGCCACTCCAGTGTCACAGGAGCATCTGTGTCTGTGATCTGGGATCCAGCCTAGGGCAGGATCTGGGTGGGATTGCTCAGAACAGCAGAGTAAAGGCTCCCATGGAATCCTCCAGCAGCCATGGGGGGAAGGTTTAACCCACTCAGGTTCTCATTTTCCCCTCGTTGTCAAAGGCATTCAGTGCTAAAAGCCCCCGGAAAGGCTGGAGCAGATCCAGGGATTGGGCAGGTTTGTAGGAGTTGGATCCTCAATCCAGCCTGCTCCAATCAGAGGGGATGAGCTGCTGCGCAGCCCAGTCAGCATCTGCTGCATCCACAGAGATTTCACTCAGTTCTAAGATTTTGAGGTTTTTCCTCATACTCTTCCATGGATTTCCTCGTGTTTTTTACCTGAGTCCCTGGGTTTGTGCACCTGACTTGGGATCAGGAGTTTATTTCAACGATGCTTGGTGACAGTTTGGGGTCATCCCTGGGTGTGCTCAGCCAGCAGCAGCTCCTGGGGGCTGGGAAACCACTGGGATTGCAGAATTCCCTGGAATTAGGGCAGGAATTATCCCAGGGTCTGTTAGGTTGGAAGCAGCTCATTCTGAGAAATGCATTAATTCTGATAAATACGGTTGATTTTGATAAATGCATTAATTCTGATAAATGCAGTTAATTTGGATAAATGCATTCACATTGATAAACACAGTTAATTTGGATACATTTCAGTTTGATAAATGCATTAGTTCCAATAAATGCATTAGTTCTGATAAATGCACTCTCTGTGCCTGGGAGTGGCCTGGCTGTGGCTCGGTGGGAAGCAGAGGGTGAGGCAGGGCACAGCAGTTCCAGCTGTGCTGAAAGCAGCCTCTCCTCCTCTGGGATTTTGTGGAGTTGGATCCATTGGATCTGATCCAAGCTGTGCTCCAGGTGTTTTTCCTGCCCTGGACCATGGTGTGAGCGCAGCAGGACCTTGCCTGGGGCTGGCTGGGTTCCCAGCAGGATCAGGGAATGTCCTGAACTGGACTCACAGGGTCATTGGTCCAACTGCCCAGGACAGCCCAACAATCCCAGTGTTGTCCAGACATTCCTGGGGCTCTGGAGCTGTGCCCAGCACCCTCTGGAGGAAGAGCCTTTCCTGATACCCCACCTAACCCTCCCTGACCCAGCTCCAGCTTTTCCTGATCCTGTGTCCATCCTCTTTGAGATGTTCTCACTTCTTCCCTGCTTTCCTGGCAGGAGGGAGGTGTTTGTTCCTGGTTTGGCACATTGGGAATGTTTTCCTCTCCAGACAAGTGTCTGCAGCACATTCCATAGGGATAAAGCTTCCCAAACCTGCCTTTGCCTGCCTGCTGATTCCATTGTGGCAAAGAGCACCCGTGGCCTCCCCTGACAGGTGTCTGTGGCTCTCCACAGCTGTGTCCATGGCCAGAGATGCCAGGGGAAGCTGTGGGAGGACAGGGGCGGTGCCACAGCTGGGCCTGGAGCTGTCCAGGCCTGGTCTCCCAGAGGGAATAACCACTCAGAGCCCTCCCAGTGTCCTCAGCTCTCCCTGACCACTGTGCCTGCAGTGGGAATATCCATTTCTTACCACGTTCCTTAATGATTCCAGGGAAATCAGGAACATTCTGGAGTCACTCTGTGGCTTGTGATTCTCTCCAAGCACTTCCCCAAAACCTGCACCAAACTCCATTCCTGTTGCTGTAGGAGCAGTTTTCCATCCCCTTGTGCCCCTGGAATGACTGGAATCCACACAGGGATCTCTGATTCTGCTTGGAGCTGCTCAGGGACTCAGGGTTTTCCTTCCCCTTGTCCCTGGAATCCACGTTGGAGGTCTTTTATCCTGCTCAAGGCCTCTGTGGATTCCATGGAGAACCAGATGTTGCAGCCCAGTAAATCCTCCAGATGTTCCACCCTCTGTGAGCCCCATCCCAGCTCCCAGGGGATCCTTAGGGAGATGCAGCTCAGGAATTGCTCTCAGCTCCCCAGCTTGGATCCCACTGCCTGGAGAGGTTTGGGGTCCCACCCCTGGGGGACCAGGGGACAACAGGACATCCCCCACAAACTCCTTGTTTGGGTTGTGTCACCCCTGGGTCTGGCCCTGTGTGTCCAGCTGGGACTTTCCAGGAGCCCGGGGAAGGCAGAGAAATTCCCAAGCCCCCGTGGGTGCTCAGGTAACTCTGGAATCCTCCTGTCCTGGAAACTTCAGGGACTGGGCTTCAGAAGTTTCTCTCTGAGCCATGGAAATGTTGAGCTCCAGTTTTTTGTGTGGGAAGTGTTTTTTTGCAGCGACATTCCAGGGAACACAGCTCCATCCCTGTGTCTCTCCAAGGTGTATTTTGGTACTTCTGAGGAGCTTGTGAGCCCTGGAGGAAAGGGAATGTTTAGATCTCATTATTCCTCATTTTAATGTTTTTTTTTCAAGATAAGTGCTCCAGAAATAGAACTCCAGTCTCCAATCTCCATCACATGTCCAATTATCCAGCTGGGATTATTTTATTCCATAAACTCCCCCAGAGCTGGTGACAGGATTCAGCTCAGCCCTCTCCAGCTTTTCTCCCTTTTGTGGAGGTTTGCTCTGGGAGAGAGGGAGAAAGAATTGTTCTGGATGGAAACTGGGAAGAAAACATTCCTGGAGCAGCTCATCCTCTGCCTTGGAAGCCAAAAAATGGGATGTGCACAGAAATCCCTTCTCCAGCTGCAAATCTGGGTGGGTTTATTCCAAATGAAATTGGGAGGGTTTGCTCCTGCAGTTCTCCTTTCCTAGGATTTGAGCTTTGGTTGTTGGTGCCTCCCTGGGGACATTGTCCCTCAGGTGACACCTCCATGGTCCTTGGAGAGCCTTCAGCATGTTTGGATTCTGGACATCCAGTCCCTGGGGGTTTTCCTCCATGGGATTTTAGGATCTGCCCCTAAACCCAGGATTTTCTGGGTGTCCCAGAAGCCTGAGGAGCCCCTTGGGCAGAGCCTGTGGAGCAGTGTCTGTGTCCATGCCCGAGCAGAGCGGGCTGTGCCATCCCAGCAATGGCAGTGGAAATGATGCTTTGGGAACTTTCAGACTGAATTTGCAGCAGGAGTTGGGAATGCCTCCCTCGAGGAGCTGTTCTGGTGTGTCCTGTTGGGTTTGGGACCCGGAGCCTCCAGGATGTGCCCGCTGATTTGAATCCCAGCTTATTGCCAGTTCTCCTTCCCAATGGGGTCTTTAGGCCCGTGTGAGGAGAGCAGGAGGAATTTTGTTTTCCCCATTGGAATTTGAGCCCCATTCCAGGGTGAGTCTGCTTTTCCCGTGGGCTGAGCTCCACTGACGTGTCCCTGCCCTCTCCCACAGTGGCTCCGAGGGAAAGGCTCCGGAGACGCTTCCCGTGGCCGACTCCAGTGCCCCCTGTGCCCGGAGCAGCGCGGCCACGCACACGGACGGGCACCAGAGAGTGGCCACTGCTGTCACAACTGCCACAGAAACGGCCACGAGAGACAGGTGAGCACAGAACCCTGGCATGGCTGGGTGGGAAGGGACCCCAGAGCCCCT
>WBNP01001605.1:76499-133653 GCA_013401095.1 Passerina amoena | reverse complement strand
TTCGAACTGTGTGATACAGGAGGGGGCAAAACCAGTGCCTTGGAAAGCAGTGAAGCACCACTAAAAACTGCTTTTTAACAGAGAAAGAGACAGGAAAAGCACAGAGATAACAGAGACACCACCTCCTTGCCATGTCCTTCCCTACCTCTCCTCTTCACCCTCCAGCAATTTCCGGTATGCACTGATCTCCATGTCAAGTGCCAGTTTAACATCCAGGAGTTGCTCGTAGTCAGTCAGCTGCTCCTGCATCTGATTTCTTATCTCTGCAATTTCCTTCTCCTTCTCCGCCAGCGTTTTGCGGCAGTTTTCCTGCTCCTGGGCCAAGCTGCTCTCCAGCTCCTGTGCTCTGTCCTGCCACGCTCTGGACTAGAGGAAAAGCATTGAAAACATCAGTGGTGGTGCAGGGGGAAAGCCCAGCCAAGCCTCCACGTGCTCTGCTGTTCAGGCAGCATGAAATTCAAAATACAGAAGTTACGTCCTCCCCCGAGTTCAAACTCACCCATGTGTTCAACTTCCTCCTCTCCAACTCACCTACTACAAATGTAAACACCTCAAATTCCAGTGAAACTTGCAACATCCTTGGGAAAACAACGACTTTGCTCCGTTTTCCTAAGGTCTGAAAATATGCTACTGCACTTGGATTTATTCAGGAAAGAAAAACCAAGCTTAAGAGTTTAAGTTTAACACGTTCCAGACAGGACACAGAACACACTCCTAAGCTGCACCAAGGGAAGGTTTAGGCTGGACATTAGGATGGATTTCTTCACCAAAAGGGTGGTTAGATATTGGAATGGGCTGCCCAGGTGGAGGAATCACCACCCCTGGAGGTGTTTCAGTAGTTTCCAGGTGTCTGCTTTGTGCTTTGCCTTGGTGCTGCTGATCCTGAATTCTGGGAGGCAGCTGCCCTCAAGGAACAGGGGTTGTTGTCAGTGCAAACCTGCCTGCCTATCCCTAAAGCCTCCAAGGCTGGCTCAGAGTGTGGTGATAAGCACTCCTTGAAGAAATCTGATTTGTCTCCTGCTTCAAAAATTCCATCAGGTCAGCAGATCTTCAAAGTGTACACCCAGAATGGAATGCTTATCAAAGAAAGCCCAAAACGATGCTTTCTTCTGTTTGCATGCTTTCTTCTGTTCCACAGCCCCTTGAGATTCAATTTTTTTTTTTTTTTTTAATTAAGGAGCAGACAGACAAACCAATGCCCCATAATCACAAAGTTTGTTATGCATGCATCCAAATTTAGGAAGCCACCACATATTCCAGAGACAGAGAGGAGAGGGAGTCTCCATGTCTGACACAAGGGACCAGTATAACTGGTTGCCAATGCTAAGAGCCAGATAAGGAATTTAATAAATGGAGTTTTGTGTCACATGGAAGATCACAGTGCAGTCTACTACAGAGCTCAGTGCTGGCAACTCAAAACCAGACCAGCACCAGGGAAAAGAGATTTCCAAGAAAATAAAGATTAACTTAACGCTACTAAAGTGGAAAACAAAAGTGTCCTGGCTGATTTCACTAATGCTGCCATAAAAAACCACCCCAAAACCACAGCAAAATGGTTTCTTTGGTGGAAAATCATGGTCAAAATGAGAGAAGCTGATTTTACCTGAAGCTGATTGCCCTGAAATTAGCAACAAACAGTTCTGCCAGTTCAGAGGCAAGTCCTCTGAACCAAGCTGTCACTCCTGAAGTCACAGAACAGAGGCAATTAACTTAAAAAACCTGTTGACTGAACCCTTAAAAGATGATGGAAATCTAAAGGCAGAAATAAGACCCAAGCAGCCAAAATTTTCCATCCAATTCCCATGGAACCTCATGCACATTCATTACATCACCTGATCTTTTCCAAAGACTAACCTGTCCAGATAAAAGGAAAACTGGGAAGACTCTTACTAGTGTCTGCCAATTTATTTGGAAAATTAGGAAATAATATCCCCCACATTTATATTTTTCACTGGAAATACACAGAATTTTGATGTCCTATTAGAGTCTACTGAATAGGAGGTATAAAACTCAAAGTGTATCACAGAAAGGATCAAAGTGTTTTTATAGTATTTTATATTAATTAAAATTTTAAATGTTTTGTTGCATTTTCAAGTGAGTTACAAAAGCTTACTGCAGAACCTACTCCTAACTCTTCTGATTTTCACTGTGGATTTCCCACTGCAGTGCACACAGTGTTACAAACAGGCCAGTAACATATCACTTGTCATACATTGTGTCATACTTCTCTGGGTGTGATCTGTGCCCTCTGACCGAGGAATAACCAATTTCTGCTCGAGGTCCTGCCCTGCAGATGTTTAAGCGCAGTTATTTGATGTTTTTACTCAGTCTCACATTCTTAATCTGGGCAAGATCTTGTCATTAGTTTTGGCTTTTTTAGATGTCTGGATTCAAACTGGATCTAGGATGAAAAGAGTCTCCAAATTCCAGTTCTGGCTTGGAATGTTGCTTTGTAGAATTCTACACTAGGCTGGTCCAGTCACTACTAAACTGCTCAGTGTGAAGAACATTTAATGAACATTTGTCTAAAATTGCCTCATCTCTCCACAAAAATCTTCACAAAAGCCAGTTAACAGTATCCCATTTCAAACACAGCCTCTATAGCAGAATACTACACACAGAAAAAGAAAATAAAGTTTGTCAAGAGGAGATATTAATGAATTTGAAAAGGCACAGAGCAGGACGAAAGAAGACGAACTCCGATCATGACACTGAACAAACTTGGGGAAAAAACACGCCTTTAATACAAAAACCAACAAATGTAACGGGGAGAAAAGCCCTTTAATACAAAAGGCAATATGTGCAAATAGCAGGGGCGAGGAGGCAGAGCTGGATACCTCTTTCTGGAGGCTGGTGATGTGGGAGGACAGGCTGTCGATGCGCATGCGGCTCTCGTTCAGCTGCTCCCGGATGGTGTTGGCTGCAGAGCTGCTCATCTCCGAGGACAGCCTGGCACTCTCCAGCTGCAGGGCACCAAAGTGAAGACATCAGTTTCACAGCAACTTTCACCAGAAGAAGGAATGAATCACCAAAAACCCACAGGCCACCCAAGTTCCTCTCTGCAGCTCCAACCCATTGAAACTTTTTTTTCTTGAGGGCTAAAATGTGGTTACCATGTTGGATTGCCCTGCCTGGAATTCCAATATCCTGAATATTTACTTCAGGATTAAAACTTTCCCTGGTAGATACTACTGAAATTGAGCTACTGAGCTCCATTTTCATGCTGGCTAAAGGTTATTTAATACACTTAAATGTTTATTTTATATGCTTTAGCTTCTTCTTGGTGAAGAAGCCAAACTGAAATTACCAGTTCTCTAAAAAGTGGCAGATTTGTTAACTTTCAGGTAATATAAGCAAATTGGCACCAGTACTGGTGTCCTAAACCACTATTGTTTCATTCTGTCACTTCAAACTTCAACAGTTTTACTTTTATAAAGTAACTAAATTGTTCCTGCCGAACACTACCACACACATTCGAGCTGCACCATAAATTTATTGGACTTGATGATGATGCAAAGCAATCTAATTTATTATTTTAACCAAGTTTCCAAAAGTACAGAAAAGTATACCTGATGATAAAGACCAAGGAAGCAATGAGAGGTTGCATTTTTGGCTAGATCACATTTTAAATAATAATTTCCAAGCCAGACTGAAGGCCTGGAGATAAGCAGGCTGAAAACACCAAAACCGATGCTAATAAATTCAGTTTATATGAACTTTTCTGATGTAAAATCCCACTTTGCTTTTAAAAAATACTAACTGCAACAAGCACAGCCACAGAAACCAGGTTCAGTTGAGACATCAGGGTGCCTCCTGACATAAATGCTGAGTAACAGCAGAGGAAGGAAATGATGAAGTCTAACTGATTTCAGATTTCTGCCTAGATGAGTGAAAAACAGAAGTTACAGGGCATTGTAGAACTTCCCCATGTTTTGTACAGGCTCAGAGGACTCTATTTTCTGTCTTCTCAGCAAGCCCCATTATGAATTTTTATACAAACCATGGGACACCTTATTGATCACTGCTCAGTATCACGCTTAACAATGCACAAACTTTCCCTGAATTCACTGTAATCCCAGCATTAATCACTCTTCCCCCCAGACCACCTTCACACAGTGCTTCCTTCCCTTCTGTTGCTGCAACTGATGAGGATTAAACCTGCTCCCAAAGCAAGATGTGAAAATGCAAATCCACACCCAAACGCATGCTAATTTCAAAACCCAGCTCCCTAATAAACCCCTCCGAGCCGCCAGCAATTACGCTATTAAGCCAAACAAAAACAAAGTAACATCAAACAGCTGCGTGAAAACATTGTCCTCACCTTGGAATGGTAAGTCTCTTCCAGCTCCTCCTTGTAGAGCTTCACTTGTGCATCGTGCTGCTCTCTGATCTCGTGGAGGGCCTGGGCCAGCTTGTGCTCGTACTCAATCTGGCGCCCAGAATCCACCTCCACCAGGCGGGTTTCATGCTTCCTTCTGGTCTCATTGATTTCCTGTGAGAGCCAGAGAAACATGCTGAACACTCAGGAAATACAGGACAAAAAGTTCCAGGAGGCTATGCTGCTGAGTGGGGAGTAATGCAGGTTCTACTATCAGATTATTCTGGCATGAAGCTTTTAGCAGAAATGGTGTCCCCAGTCTTATTTTGCAATAGCCAGTCATTAAAATAAGAGCTAAGATACCATCAGCATTTTTTTTTTTCTGAGAGTTCTCTGAACTTTCAACAAATACACCTCAGCATCATCAGATTTTGTAAATATATCCCTCCTTTCTTGAGGTATCTTCTGTGCTTCAACAAAATCAAACTGCTGTGAAATAACAGTCATCCCACTTTCCCCATTTACTTGTGTGCTTGCCTGTGCTTTCTCTGGAAAGAAAGGGATTCCAACAATATAAAACAAAGTTTAATTATAATATAATTAATTATAATTTCTTTCTAGCAAGAAAAAGCACACATGGAAAAAAAGACAGTATGGTCAAGTACGTTTGTTACTGCCCTAGGGTCTTCCTGGAAAGACTCAAATGCCACAGGTGAAAGGGAGGGTGGCAAGAGAAAGTTCTAAGAGACAACTATTCCTCCACTTTTGTTCCCATTATTCAAAAGCATCCTGTTAGAAAGGTTTGAAATTAAAAACACTGCAGGTCCAGAGCACCTGTTTGTCTCCCTCCACTTTATTTCTTATAATGGGATTATGTGGGAAATTAACCTACTTTCTCATTAACAGGAAAAGACATGTGCATTGCATACCATGATCAGAATTTAAGACGAAACAACATGATACATGAAGCTATTTTACCACAAGGATTCAGAGTCAAAATCATTTTTCCTAGAAAAAGGAAGTCAGAAATCCTCATGCTAGAACAGAGGTAAACCCTACTCTGAGTAGGAGTTCAGACAACTTGCAGAGGTACCTCCCAGCCCAAATTATCTTCCTATTCTAGAATTTCCCACGCCAGTTGCCACCTTCTCTTTAAAAATGTTAATTCTTGAGGCTAAATTTACCTCCTCATACATATTTTTACGGAATTCCAGGTCCTCAATGAGGCTCTGACAACGGTTCTCAAGGTCCACTTTCTGCAGGGTTTCGTTTATAAGCTGGTCCTTGGCAGCAGCTAAAGAAGCTTCAAGCTTTAAGAAACAAAAAGAATCAACACAAAAATTATGCAGCAGAAGTCACACAATGGCCAAAGCCTCACAGAACTACAGCTAACTACACATTAAGGTTTAATTTCACAATCAAATCCCAATATTTATCCCAGTAATATCATATATCACACATACACACTTTTGCAGTTGCTTATACAAGTGAGTTCTGTATATTTCACATTAGTAACTGGCATTAAAATTGCTACATAACAATTTTCCTTACAAATCAATTTTTAATACATGGAAAACACCAGTTTCCTTGTCTCCACAACTCGTCGTCTTGAGGTGGTGATGCTCAAGATTACAAATCTAAAGGCTAACAAAACTGGGACAAGAGGTTTTCCTCCTCATTGTTCCACCAGAACATGCAGAACCACAGTCAGAACCAAAAGGGGGGCAGACAGAAACTGTTATTTGTCACTTATTATCTGTTCTTGCAAAGTCAATCTGCCCCCCAAAACACTTCTGAAAAGTGTCAAGTGTACTTTGAGTCTTGACCTGCTTTCTTCCCCCTAAGTAACATCCCTCATTATTTCAGCATCTTCAATTTTAAGAGCTCTCTCAGCTCTTAAAATTGACAGGTTTTCATCCTTTTTTTTTTGTTACAAAGTTATATTTCATCAGATTGGCAGCTCATAATACAGAAAAGCACCTCACTCGCTAAGAGAACCTGCTGGTTAGATATTCTTTTCTTCTCACCTCTCTAATTTGATCTTTCAAATCTTCAATTTCTCCCTCCAGACTTTTCTTATCACCAAGGGCTGTGGCCAGGGCAGCTTCTTTAGAATTCAGGGCTGCTTCAAACTCACGAAGTTTGACCTGGGCTCCACTGAGGTCAGATTCCTTTTTTGCATAGCTAGAACAAACCAGAGAAAGAAAAGTTGCAAGAAAACCTAGAAATGCCCCCGAAACAGTCTGCTGGCTAATAAAGCAATCTGAATCTTGAACTTGAGAAACACCTGTCAAAAACGTTTTGTTTTAGCTAAATTCACTGGGCTTTGGCAGCAACCTTCAAAAATGGCAAAGCTCCACAGACCCAAATCCTGTCTACATAATATCTGCCATCATAGAAATTACACTGGTGCAGAGGTGATTTCTTTATGAAGGCAAGCACAGAAGATTTTCAAATTACCTTCAAATTACTCTTTGTGTCTAGACAAGCAGTCAAGCATTTTCTAGGTGTTTATTTCCTAAACCAGCATATTCAAATAGAGAAATCAAACGGGGCAGGGGGGAAGTAATGTCACATAAACCCAAGTTTATAATCCACAAATAATACTGTAACAGGCTACTATAAAAAAAAACAGGAGCAAGGAAACCCATATTCATGAATCCAGGTGTTTCTTGTCCTCAGATGGCACAAGCAGCCATTAAAGGTGCACCAAGTTCTTCAGCCCTGGAGTTCATTATTTTTCTACCTGGGATATCCACGTTTGTCTATCAAGGGCAGTAGCAAGTAGAAGTCCTAGATGGTTTTAATAGAACTATGAATGTTTTAAAGGAATGGACAGATTTAGGCTCAATAATACGAGAGCTGGCATATCCTTCTTCAGTTCTTATGCTTTTCTTTCCAGACATTAAAAAAAACCCAAAAAACCAAAAACAACACAACAAAAAAAACCCCAGAATTAACAAGATAATGTGCAGAAAATTGGATAAACTGAAATTAAATTAAAATTGGATAGATTCAGAATACATCCACTACTCTTTTTACTCACTGTAAGGTTTATAAGACACAACAGCGATGCATCTCGACAAAACGAGACCTAACGCAAAATCAACACAATTCTAAAAGGAGACACCCTCAGCTTTAAAAAAATCTCTTTTTTTTCCCCAAGATTACCTGCACTTATCATGCTCAGGAGAGGTGCACACAGAGGGATGCAGGGATGGAATGCCTGCCTGCAGGTTTCAGCACCACAGCCACACCACATGGCAGCCTTTACGCAACAGACTTAGCGCTCCTTAATCCCCATCCCGTGGGATTAGCACCTGCTCCCCCCTCGGCATCCAAGGAGCCCCTGAGACACACACAAACACTCTCTTCTGCTCTCAGCTGCTTCCTCCTGCTCAGCACTCCCCATTGCCTCAGCGGCATTTCACTCCCCAGACCCAGAGCCGGATCCAGCGCTCGGACAAAAATACAGGATTTAGGGTTTGGGCACTCCTGCTTCCAGCTCTCTGCATTATTCCCTGTAGGGTTCTGTCCTGTCCTTCCTCTTGCACCCAGGCCTGTTGGAACTTCAGCATGCAAGGAAAGTGTGCAGCAGAAGAGGAAAAAGAAGGAAGGGAAGGTGTGTTGCACATCTGTACAAAAACACATCTGCAAAAAAACCCAATCCCTCTATGCCCTATTAGGAAGTATGAGGGTCCACAGCAGACATTTGTTGCTTGATCACTTCTGGGAAAAAAGCTTTAATCAAAACATGAAGAAACTGCTTTTCCCATGCTGAAACCAAGCCTACCCTGAAATGAGAAAGTTGCAGAACTATAAACAGTGTGCTGCTCCCCAAATTATCCTGGATTCTGAAACAGAGAGATCCCCCAAAATGTGCCACCATCCGAGGTGGTGGATACCTTAAACTGCTTGGATCTGAAATTATTTAAATACAAATACCTTTGTAAAGCATTTACAGACTGAAAGGCAGCTGAGAAGAACATTCTTGCCATGCATCACCAGAGAAAAAAGGTTATTATAATAAAATAGACCAGCAACAACAACATGATTAAAACTCAGTGTAGTACCTGTACCACAAAAAGTATTACCAGTTAGATCAGCCCCTTCTGGCTTGTTTGCAACAAGACTGTCTGTGAAGCCACACTATAATTTAATGCAACAAAAGCCACAGCGGGGGGGGGGTGGTGGGTGGGTGGAGAATTAAAATTAAGCACCATTAGTTGTTAGTGACATGAGCTGTCTAACTATGAGACAGCTCATCTGAACACATTCTCAGGGAGAAAACAGAAACCGGAGCTCAACACTTCAAACGCTGGAAGCCAGATGAAATCTCAGCAACTCAACAGGGTCATCCCAGCCCTAGAGGGAATTCAGGAAAGGAGGAGAAGATCAGAAAAGCCTCTGTGATTTATAAAAACAAACACTAATGTATACAACACATACTTCACCCTTACATCCATTAATTCTGACCAGGAAGAACTTCAGCCTCTTGACAATAGCTGGCTTCTTCCTCCCCAGAGAGCCAAAGCTACATCTGAATACAGCAAATGGAAAAACCTCAAACACCTTCCTGTTGCAGTGTTCAGAAATTACCTAGAACTGCGCTCCTTTTCAAGTTTGACTCATGAAAGGAAAATAAAAGCAAACAAGTAATTGCTGACTTGCATCTTTTTCAAAGAAGCAGTTTGGTTTTCTCTCTTCGGACTTCAAAGTGCGTGGATCTTCTTACCCATGGAATTGTTTACAACAACCTAGAATTTCCAGTCATCTCCTTAAACTTCTTGCTAAGTTAATAGAAAAGCCATACAAAAAAAAGCCCTCAGCTAAACAAGAGCCCCAAAGAATTAATTTCTCTAGCTGAGCTGACCATCTGGAGCCAGACAAACCACACACCTAGGGCAAGGCAAGCAGTCACCAGCCAGACCTTGGGAGGTGTAATTCAAAATTTCGTTTGAAACTGACCGAGTGCAGGACGCCACCAGCCTACAGCAGATTCTTCTCACCTCCCACACCCCACCCACTCTTTTCTGCAGCTACTTAAGAGCCTGATCACCAAGCTAAGCATTACCAACATCAACCAAACCCTCCTCGAAAAGCATGGGCTTTCAGCCAAGTCGTGACATAGATACACACGTGTTGCAATTCCTGATAATGCAACCTATTTTTAGACCCATATAAAATTACATTTACTGCACAGTGGTTGGTTGGTTTTCTACTCCAGTTGTAGAGAAATATGAAAATAATTAAAAAAAAAAACAACTACAGCCATGAATTTTCTATGCTTTATTTAGCTAGCAGTCAGTTTTCCACATTTTTCCCCCATGGCAGACAAAATGCTAAGGTTGTATTTTGCAAGAAAGTGACTTAAAATAACGTAAGAAGCACCTAAGAGCATTCTAATTTTTGAATAGAGACCAATATGAAAATAGGAGTAACTGGACAAGCTTGCCTTTCCTGTAAATAAATATATGTAATATTGTTTCAACCTTGTCTCATGTCACTCATTTTATTTAAATGCAGTATTTGCAACCAGCAGCAACACATCATCTCTGGTCACATATTGTTCAGCTGTGACCCTGCTTGAAGTCACAAATCCAACCTGAAGCTCATGGTCATCTGTGTGAACCCCATAACCCCATTTTAAGCAGAAATTACACACACAAACCACTGCCCACTACCCTACATTTCCATGTATTTGAGACCAAATATTCATGTCCGAGACTGCACAGAAGACATGCTGACTTCAAAACATAAATTCTTACATTTCAGCGGCTTGAATTATTTTGCAACAAGCCAACCACCCCACTCCTTCCCCCCCTGGGTGCTCTAGGGTACACATCCAAACAGCGACAGGTTTCAGATTAAAGCTCTGAAGTTCCAATCTTTGCCTCACTTTGCAAGATCACCTACAATAACAAAAATACGCCTGAAAACAATTCAAGACGGCTTCCTTTCCAGCTCCTCACAGCACATTTTACCCTGGAAAAGCCTGGAACAGGTGTCACATCTTTGCCTGCACCAACACCACATGGTTCTGTGTAGCTGCTCGGGGTACCAGCTGCAGAGTGCCACACACTTGCACAGTAATTCAAGCCACAGGCTGATGGGAAGCTGCTCCTGATATTTATTCTACTGCCTAATCTCAGTGCAGAAACGTACCTCAGAGTGTAGATGGGAAGGAAGTCCAACTGGAGATGCAAAGCCAGCCAGATAAATTATCTCTTTGATATTTAAAATTAAAGTTCGGCTCCTTGCCATAATTTCATTTGCTATTAATGCTTGCACACTCGACAAAACACCTGAAGACAATAAAGGAAGTCTCAGTCCTTTACCAACGCCTCCAATAAAACACACAGTTTCCTTCGAAGTTACTTTAATCACATTGTCTCTCCTCCTCCAGGAGAGCAGATGTCCCTCAACACTGGCAAACTGCCACAGTGAAACCCCAGCCTGCCAAAGACAAATGCAAACAATGGGTTTCCTAAATTAACTAGAGTTAACACCAGCTTACACCTCCCAAAGAACACAATTTCCTCACACCCACCAACCATAACGTGGGCAAGTCCAGCCGGGGATTTTTGACCATTACGTCTCCATCACAAACATTCTTCGAAATAAATTTTCTTTATCCTGGAAACCACTTCCACCAGTGGAAAACTGTGCTGAAACCTGAGCCATCAGCAGAGCCACACAAACACAGCAGCGAGCCTTGGCTCTCTGAACGGCCCTTGTTCAGCAGGACTTGGTGACACAGCTGTGCCAAAATCCACAATGTGCACCCTTGTTAGGTTAATTGCTGCCAGCGACACACGAGACCTTTCTCCCCCCCACCATCCCGGCCCAGCAGTTCTCCCTGGTGTGCACTTGTGGCAAATGATGAACCCATGACACGTTTCAAAAAGCAGAAGCTTTGTCCAGTCTTGTAGGATGAGATGGAGCAATTGGGACCTGCTGCTTAAATGATGGCATTATGACGTGCCCAAGGATGACATCCTTCACTGATTTGTAAGCCTTGCCTATTTAATCCTTTTCTCGAGAAACATGGAACCTGCAGCAATCTGAACTCCCAGCCAAGGCAAGGCGGCTCTGTTGTAGGAAGCGCACTCTTAACTAAAAACAACAGTTACCACCCCGAAGTAATTTGTTGCTAAGTGTATCATCGCACATTTTGAGACTTCATGGTCCCGCAACCTTTCAGCTTTATTGATCATGAGGAAGCCCAGCAGCGGGAAATCAACACGCACAGACATTTTTTCCGTGGAGGTTCTGCTGGTGTCTGCCACAGCCCTTGACTGGCAAAAGTGTAGCAGTCACAATTAATGACACAATTTATTTAAAGGACAGAAGTAGAGGCATGCCACTGCAACAGCCAACACCAATGGCAAGGCACACAGTAAAGTCCAGTCACTAATGAGAAAATAAATTGGAAATACTGTGAAATTTGTGCTCTCTCTCAACTCTTTCTCAAACTATGGAAGAGAGATCTCCCTCTCCTCCACTCCCCAAGAATTCTATACACCCAAACTCAAATTACATGGGGTTTTTTTTTCCCCCCAAGTCTCGAGACACAGAGATTTATTCTCCTTTATCTCCATTCTGCCCATCACAACTTCCTACTTACACAACTAGGAGTATCACTTTCCCATCCCCTCTCCAGAACAAAAATAGGGAAGCTCATTTTTTTTAATCTCACTTTTTCCGCGCTTAGAATCTTATCTTTAGAGATTTTAAGTATCAAGGGAAACCTTCATATTTTTGCTAGAGCAGAACTCACTGCATGGCAAGCACTCTAGGAGAGCATGCAACAAGTCTGCTATATGTAGGAGTGTAAACAAACAGTAAAAAAATGCAATTTTCTTGAGGGATTTGAAGCATGAGCAGGGCAAGCTTTTTGGTGCATCACACCATATAGATGGCACTGAAGTCAGCAAATCCAACAAATAGGTGACTGGAGCTTTAATTTTTGTGAAGACAGAATAAGAGAAGTCCTTCAGCACTTTGGGAGTAACCACAAGCTCGATTTTGAGGCACTAAGAGCAACTGAAAGATGACTGGAATAAAATGGATCAAGCAATTAAGAAGGATGTTGTGCTAACCAGAGGAAACAGAGTTAAACAAGAATAACAACTGCAAAAATATTCAAGTAACAGAAGAAAGCCATCTAGACCATGAATGGTATTGCCCAGCTTCAGATAATCAAGTGGCAAATCATCTTTGCTCCCTCCAGAGACCCAGAACACCTGGAGAGCCATTTCTCCTCCACCAGCTCTGTAAGGAAACAAAGCCATCACTAATTTGAATTTTATGCCTACCAGAACACCTAAACCACACAAACCAAACATGCCAGGTAACTTTTCTTTTCTTTTTTTTTTTCCTTTTATTTCCCCCCCAACTGGCTCTGTTAGGTCAGAACTACTAAATACTGACATTTTAACTAAAGCCAGTGCACAGAGCACACTGCAGCTGCACTGTAAAGGTTTGCAAGGTGAGAGGAAATTCCTGCTGAGAGCACACATCCTCCTCTCACCTTGCAAACCTTTACAGTACTCCTATGCACACTTGTGCAAAGTGCCTTTAAGAGCATTTTTTGTCAGGTTACAACGTGATTTAACAGCTTTAAGAAGCCATGAAGGAGCGTGCTCCAGCTCAAGTGAAAAACCCCCCTGCTCCTTTCTAAGACTTTGCAAATAGAATTACAGATAAGCTCAGATATCCCCAAGATATCCATCTTAGCACTCAAAGACGACCAAGAAACTGCACGCCCATCGTGAGGTCTGGCAGCACCAAAGAACACCACGGAGCCACAAACAAGTGGAACCCAGGAGCCCCAAACAGCACTGAGTGTCTAATTTACTAAGGAGTTCTTGGCAATCAACACCCGGCCCCCAACAAAACAGGTTTTTGCCAAGTATCACAGGCAAATGCAAGACAGAATAGGCAGATGCCCGTGTCCACATTACTAAAGCCTTGGTTCCACCACAGAGTGCATTTAGACCCCAGTCCCACGCACGCAGTCCTGAGAGAAGCTGACACAAGAGTGTGTGTCTTCCTCAATAAAATCACCAGGAGATGGAAATTCCTGGCCTGACCCCGGAGTCAAGTAATGTTGGTGGCTGTCAGCAGCTACACCTGGCTTTCCCCCCATCACTGTCAATGACTGCTTTGATTTAAGGCTTTCATAAGGCACCAAGAGAGAACCTCAAGAACAACCAGTCTCACTAATTAGAAGGTCACGGTTTTGGTTTTTTAAAATAACAGAGTCCAAAAGATATCAGAGCTGTCTGCAGACGCGGGAGAACATCAATGCGCTGGTTACACATGAAGTATCTTTCTCATCATGAAAAATCAGCGCTGAGAGGGCATTTAAGACACAGTAGCAGAGGAAGAACAACAACTCTGGAGGTTTTCCCCCCCATCCCAACACTGTCACACCTTGTGATTCCATGACTAAAGTGTGAACGCCTAAAACCGCAGCAGTCACAAAAATCAAACTGAAGGTAAACACAAACAAGGAACCAAATAAACAAATTAATCGAGCCGAGTGTTTAAGAAGCAAAATCTAGTGTCACAAAATCAGTTCGCGGCAAGAGCGGGGGATCTTGGCACTGTGCCCTAGAGCCGTCAATCTGGGGGATGTGCGGACACAAACTCTACCTTTTGTAACATCTGAACATCCAGGAGGGCACACAGAAATTACAGTTCCCTTTGGTTTTATGTATGATCCATGTATTACCCAATCAGTATTTTCACATTATGAATTAATATGTTTGAGAAAGGTTCAATTTTGCACCCCGAAGCAGCCTGAGCCTTGAAGACAGCCCTCTGTCCGTGCAGGGGGAGGTGAACAGTCATGGAATCACAGTGCTAAGGGACTGGAATGGACTCTAAAGCCCTTCCAGTCCCAAGTTTCCAGAGTACAGCAGACTCTTCCGAGCTCCATCAAGCCTGGCCTGGAACACTTCCAGGGATGGGAGCATCCACAACCTCCCCGGGCAACCGGTGCCAGGACATCACCTCACTCACAGCCAAGGATTTCTATTATTTAGATGATATCCCATCTAAACCTGCCCTTCTTCAGTTTAAAGCCTTTCCCACCTTGTCCTATCACTCCGTGCCCCTGTCAAAAATCTCTCCGCAGCCTCCTTTAGTTGCAGGAAGGTGCTCTAAGGTCTCCTTTACTCCGCGGAGCAACCAGAGCACTTCTCCTCATTTCTTACGCGCCAGCCTCCCCGTACAACCTGTTCCAGCGCACAGCAAGGAACTCCTGCTTAATATCTAACCTGGCTAACAAATCTTCCCCCCCTTTTTCCGTCCGCACCGGAGCATCCCGCGGATGCTGCGGGGGCCGGGGCACTCGCACCCGGCATGGGCGGCGCTCGGGGCCGGCTCTTCCCGCCGGGGCGGAGCGGCGGCAGCGCTGCCCGTGCCTCCTCATTCATTCCCCCATTCATTGCCGGCCGCGCAGCCCCCGGCCGAGCGCCGCCGGGACGGGCGGGGTGCGCCCCGCCGCCGCCTCCTCCGCCGCTCCGCCCGCATGCCCAGCTCCATCCCGCCGTGCCACCGATGCTTCCCGGCTTTTTGTCGCCCACCTGCCCAGCAGCTGCTCGTGCTCGGCGCGCAGCTTGCCCAGCTCGATCTGCAGCTTGGCGCGCTCCCGCGCCGTGTCGTCCAGCGCCCGCCGCGCGTCCGCCAGCTCCGCCTCGTAGATCGCCTTGAGCCCGGTGACCTCGCGGCCCCGCACCTCCTCCCGCTGGGTCACCTGCAGCTGCAGCGCGCTGTTCTCCGTCTCCAGGCTCCGCACCTTGTCGATGTACACGGCCAGGCGGTCGTTCAGCTGCCGCAGCTCCTCCTTCTCCTGCAGGCGGGAGATGCGCGTCGGGCTCTGCGGCATCGCGGCGACGGCTGGGCCGCGGGTCCGCGGCTGCGTGGGCTCGGCCATGGAGCGCGGGTTGGGCGGGAGGACACCGGCAGGGCGGGAAACGGGCGGGGAGCGACGGACAGGCGGACGCGCGGACGGACGGACCGACCGCCGTCGCCTCCTCCTCCGCCGGCTCCGCACCGATCCAATATGGCCGCGCGCCCGCCCCGCCGGACCGCGCTCGCGGCCCTCCCGCCCATGTGACCGCGAGCCAGCCAATAGCGAGCCGCCTTCTGCCGCGGGCTAAATTCAAAACCCGCCAACGGCCGGCGGGCGCGCCACTGAGGCCACGCCCCGCCGGACCACGCCCACGCCCCGCGCGCGTTCCCGCCCCTCATTCCCGCCCCCCGTTCCCGCCCATGGCTCCGGACAAAGGGACCCGGAGCCCGCGTCCCCTCCCGCCGCCGCGCCCGGGGGTTCCCGCCCGGGCCGCCCGCAGCGCCCCTCGGCTGGCCGAGCGCTCCCGGGGAGAGGCAGTGGTTTGGCGGTGTGGCCGTAAATTGCAGAATGGCGGGATAAATCAGGTGGGGGTGATGGAGCCCAGCGCACGGCCGGACACCACCCTGTCAACAAGAGCATGGCACTGAGCGCCCTGCAGGCTTTCCGTCAGCACCTCCGGGGAGAGTAACTCCAGTACGTCCCTGTACAGCCCGTTCCAGTGCCTGGCCACCCGTTCTAGAAAGAAATCCCTTCTGATGTCCAGCCTAACTCCCCCCAGCACAGATTCGAGCCATTTCTTCTTGCCCTTGTTCCCTGGGAGCACAGCCCGACCCCCCGGCTGTGCCCTCCTGGCAGGAGCTGTGCAGAGCCACAAGGGCCTCCCTGAGCCTCCTTTGCTCCAGCCTGAGCCCCTGCCCAGCTCCCTCAGCCTCTCCTGGGGCTCCATTCCCTTCCCGGCTCCGTTCCCTTGCCTGGCCACGCCGCAGCCCCTCCATTCCCTGGGTGAGGGCCCAGAGGTGCCCCAGGCCTCGAGGTGCGGCCTCAGCAGGGCCGGCCCAGGGACGGGCCCTGCCCCGCTCCTGCTGCCGCCCCACGGCCGGCACAGCCCCGGGGCCATCGGCCTCTCGGCCCCCCGGGCACCTCTGGGCTGTGTCCGGCTGCAGCTATAAACCCCTCGTAAATAAGGACTTTTGCTGTGCCAGATGTTTCCTACCCAGAATTCACGTCTCCCTCACCCACAGGCTGCTCGCTGTGGTTTAAAACACAACGTTGGCTCCTGCTGCTGCCTGAGCACCCGGTGTGGGGCTGCTTTGAAGGAATTTGGTATCCAGGGATCTCCCAGCTACAGGATGAGAGGGCAGAAGGGGCTGTCCAGGGAGGTGGTGGAGTCACTGTCCCTGGAGGTGTTTAAGGAAAGGCTGGAAGTGGCGCTCAGTGCCATGGTCTAGGTGACAAGGTGGTGTTCAGTCACGGGCTGGACTCGATTGACCTCAGAGCTCATTTCCCACCTAACTGGGAAATGATTCCAAGATTCTGCAAGTTTCAGGACTCGGAGTGCAATTCCTCAGGTGGAGTCAGCCCAGCTTTGGCGTCGGCGTTTTCATATTCCTTGGCTGATGTCAGTGTGGCTCCTGAAGTTTTGCTGCCAGTGAGAGGCACTCACTTTCAGGCTGAACATTAATTCTTCAGGAAAAACGGGAGTCCTTTTGCAAGTTTTCACTGCTTGGTGACAGCCCTTCAAACTGCAAAAAGAATATATTCCAATCACAGGGAGGTACACAGTAATTAAGTCATAGTTGGGAGCTCCTGCTTTTCCCACATGGTGCCTTTGCTGACACAAACCATTATCTCTGGTTTTTCCTTCCCTGCCATTTACTAGAATTTGCTCCTTTTCCACTGGAAAAATAGAAAAGCTGGGTTACAAGAGTGATAACAGCTGGTAAAAAATTCTACAGCACCTGCTGGAACATAAAATTGTCAGCATGGTAGGATTATAACCCAGGGTAATTTTACACTGCAGCTGGCACTGCTGTGAAAGGATCTGTGTTCACAGGCAGTACAAGAGACAAAGTTTGGAAGGTTTTATTGTTGGACAAACTGAGCCCTCTGCAGGTGCTTAGTGCTGGCTTTGGTTCTGTCTGCTTCCAGAATTTAGTTTGGTGCTTGGTTTTAAATCAAGGAGTTTTCATTTTGTTATTAAAAAATTGTGGTATCATCCCTTCCCCACCCCACTACATTTGTCTGCCTGAAGCAAAGCCCTTTTCTCTCTGGACAAAAGTATGGGTGTGATGTGTTCTATTTCACCTCCCAAATCAAAAGGATGTATGAAAAATCCAAACTATTTGTAAGGAGGCCTTCCTTTCCCCCTCAGAAGCCTCAAGATTCTTCTTTTTGTTGTTGAAACCACTGCATTTTAGCTTCCTGGTCTACCACATGAGATTAAACTAAATGGTGCTTATTTAGCAGACAAGATTGGCTAATACTGTAAAAAAAAAAATTAATGGAAACAAATATTGTAGTGGAAGCAGCTGGCCAGATAAGTCTTCTTGTTGTAATTAACCAGTGGAAAAACTAAACGTTGATCTTGCCTATTCCATGCTTATTTTTCACCAGTCTGTGTTTTCAGGTTGCTGCTTCCACCTAATAAAAAAGAAAGATTATTAAAAAAAATATAGAAACTTCTGTTGGTTTCGACAGCAAGACTAGCTTCCATAAAGAAATAAGTAATCATTGCTGCTGTCAGATTTCCCTGCAATTTTCTTTATATCTGAGATTTCTTTCTGGTGCTTGTGTGATTGAATTTTTCCTGTCGGATTAGTCTGAAAAGGGAAATGAGTAAATGATGGGTCTTCAAACTGTGCCTGGGCTGATGAAACTGAATATCAGCACTGTTCCTCTTTACTCAGGGCAGCTCCAAACAAACAAAAAAAAAAAGGAATGTGGTGTTTACCCGTGTGACTCAGCCCTGCCTCTAACACACCTCTAAAATACATCACAAGTACTTTCTACATGGGTTCAAAATGCCACTGCAGCTGCAATTTATTAATTTTAATTTATTAATTTTTTTTTGCAGTCAGCGTAAATTGTGTATATGGGGCTTGTACACAACTTACAGACCAACAGACTACACCTCTTGTACTCGCCTCTTCAAAATGTAGAAAGCATTTCAATAACTGAGACGTTTTTAAACAAAAGCCTTCCAACATGCACCATTTAGTAGCAAAGGTTTTCTCTGTAGACTGAGTTTAAGTTTTGGGAAATTTGCAGAGATCCTGTAATTCTTAGTAAATGAGCCATTTTTGCTGTTGCCAACTTTGTATTGCTAAAACAGATTTTACCAGTATATATAATAATTTGTATTTATACCATCTTTACTTTTAAAGTGGACAAGAATCACAGTGAATATATTCTGCATGTGTCCATAGTCTGAGGGTTACCTCAGTGATTGCGATATTGTTCTCCTAAAGAAGAACAGTATAAAAATATTTAAATTTATATCACCTAACCTGAGTACTTATGAGAAAATACCATTTGTTTGTTTCCACCTGGGGAATGTCTGCTAAAGAAGAGTCAAAAAGAGAACTTGCTTCAGTCTGGGCTTTTAAGAAACCAAGCAAAACAACAAAAAATGAATAGAAATGGGTTTTTTTTCTGTAACAGCCATGGCAGGAGGAGAGAGCACGGGGGTGTCTGCAGCTGTTTAGAAAGAGAGCAGAGTCTGGAGACTCCTCACAGGAGCAGATGGGGTAATAGTAATACTCCTCCCTGGTTTTTGGCTTCAGCAATGTGAAAATGATAACTGTGACTGCTGCATGGTCCCTGTGCAAATTCTAATTGCTGCTCTGTATAGCAATAACTCCAGTATGACTGCACTGCACTTTGTAGGTTCCCTCGTGCAGAACTTGAAGCCTTTCCTAAAAAAAACAGTTTAAAAATATTAATTTAGCACTGTGTCTTACCAGGATTCAAAGAGAGCTATCAATATTGTTTGAGCTAAATGAGTATATGAAATGCAGAAAAACAAATTACATGAAAAAAAATCTGCATTTTTTTTTTTTTAACTGCTGTTTCAGGTAGAATGGAAAGCCTGTTTTTAATTTCTGCTGAATCTTTCACACTGAAAACTTTTCTAAGAAACTTTGTTTAGTGTTCTGATGGGTCCCTTTCTCCAGGAGAAGCCAAAATAAGATGAATAAACACATTTGGGACACGGGCACACAACGTTTGCCTGTGACAGGCTGGAAGATCAAGGAGTGCTGAGGCAGGGCAAGCAGAGCAGGAGAAACAGAAGCAGAAAGAACCATCACAAGAACTGCCCTGCTCTGGTTTTCATCATCTAAATCATCATCTAAACCACCACCCTCCAGCTTGCCTTGCCTAGGCAGATGCTGAGCCAGGCAGGGATATGTGTTTGAAAAGATAAACACGTGGGGTGGGCGTTTGGAGAGTGGCCCAGGGAGTTTTCTGCCCGCACTGCAGAGCTACCCACAGGGGAGAAGCAGTGATAGGGCTGTTAGTTGTGGTTGGAATCACTCCCCACTGTGATTGCAAAACACAGAGAAAGAGAGAGAGACAGAGAGGGGGAGAAGCTGTGGAAGGTAAAGGAGAAGCAGAAACTCGTAATTGCACAGTGCCACATGAAGGTCAGGTTAGGCTCACTTTAGAAAAGACCATGCAAAACTGGAAAAGTTGCATTTCTGCAGAACAGGCTACAAAACAGAGTGTAAATAGAGAATCTCCTTGCTGAAGAGCCCAGTTGTTAGCACAGAGGGCTTATGCTTATAGAGAAGTACTATTTTTTGGTAAAAAACTTTTTTGCCATGAAGTTACAGAGGTATGAACCCTACTAGTACACAAGAGTGCATTGCTGTGGCTGGTGACAGAAGAAAGTTGTCCTGTGACAGGACAACTTGAATTCACAATGTAAGTGCATGGTTAGGGAATACATCAATTATTGCCATCTTCTGAGACTTTGTAATTAGTTTTATGAAACTGCCAGCTTTGTTTTCAAAGGCTAGTTATATGAACTTGTCAGATTAATCACAACTCAAAGTCTCAGTTAACAGATCCTTGACCCCTTGGAGGCAGGGGAGAAAATCAAACCTGTTGTGTGAGTCAGTGCAAAATTAAACATCTTCGAGAAAATTAAACACTTGCCCTAAGTCTAATCTGGCATGTGACAGGTAACAGCAGGCACGGTGAGTTTCCCAGATTCTCTGAGTTAAGGTGAGTTCTTGTGAAGCTGATGTGCTCCACATCTCTGGACAAGTGTAGCACACAGAATTTCAGAAAACCAGATTTTAGCAGCCTGATTGTCTCTCACATATACTGCTCTCCTGCCAGTCAGAGAGCCTCTCTTCTGTTTTTACAGAGATATAGAGAGTTTGGGACTCTGGAGGGTTTTAACTTCCAGAGCTGCTCGTCTAGAAAATAATTTAGTGCTCTTTCTGGAGTGAAAATGTCTCATTTCCACTCACCCACATCTGGAAGGTTGTCATTATCAACTACTAAATAATTACTAAGCACAAATATTTTTGTTATGTTTGCACACCCAAAAAATAGTAGCAGGGGTGGAAAGCCAACCTTCTCCAGCAGGTTTTGGAGGGTGGATGGCTATGGGCTGAGCCCAGAGGGTTTAGGGAACCCTGAAATTTTACACACACGTCTCCCCACCCTGCTGCCTGCGTGGGGTCACTGGACACGGGGCTGGCCTTGTCCCTGTGCTGCAGTGTCACCTCCACAGAGGGCTCCCACCTACCACAATGCAAACAGGGCAGGGCTGTCCTGGAGGATTCCTGTTGTCCCCGAGCAGGGGACACCCTGGTGTCCCAGCACAGCTCCAGTCGTGCCCACCAGCAAGCCCTGGGTGTCTGTAGGGCCCATGAGCCCAGCCTGTCTCCCAAGCCCAGGTACACCTGAAACCACCTTTCAGCAGCACAGAGGGATGGGAAGGGCAGCTGAGGACAAGGCTGCGCTCCAGAGGCTGCACCACCCTCACCTGTGGCCTTTCCAGGTCCCAAAAATTGTGGACAGCAGCCAAGAAAACCTGGAGCACACCAACGCAGTGTCAGCTGGGGAGAGCCTGGCTGCCCTGCCTGTAATGCTGGCTCACGAGTACCCCAGGAAATTGGCCCACAGCATGCTGACCTGTGAGGCAGAACATAAGAGCTATCAGCCCCAACAGCCCCAAGGGCTTGTTCCCTGTGAGCAGAGGGCTCCTGAGGCTCTCTGGCTGCCAGACCCAAGGAATGGTGCAGGACATTCCCTAGCACGGACAGCTTCAGACTGTGGGAGTGGATGTTGTTCACACCTCAGACTCTGGAGAAGGTCCTGCACATCCAGCTTGGGCACAAAGGGCTCTTCCACACTAAGGAGGAGGACGCCTCATCGCCTTGGCTGTGAGTCAGCAGGAGAAGCCTCAGTGAGCCCAAAGCTGGTGCTGGGAACCAGGAGCTGCACAGTGCAGGCAGCCTCGCTCTGCTGGGATCTCACTGCTGGGGTCCTGTCCGCTGCTCAGCTCCCACCACGAGAAAGAGGAATCCACTCTGCAGTACAAAGCCTTGAGAGCAGGCTTGCTCTCCCTGCTGCTCGGGGGCCTCACGATGCTGTTGGAGAGAGCCAAGACGTTGAGCAGCGTGGTGGTGTTGGGGCAGCTGTGTTGGCAGCCGGGCTCTGTGGCCATGGGGAAGGAGCTGGTTTGGCCTGAGCTGGAGTCAGGAGGTGGGGTGACTGCTCCAAACACCCTCCGTGCTTGGTGCCGGTCTTGGAGCTTCTCACAGAAAGGAAGCTTCCTCTCATACACGCCAGAGGGATGCATGGGGGAATAGGGAGGGCAGTCAGGAGAGGGGATTGACACCTCCTGGGGGTCCCAGGCGTTGGGGCAAGGGCTGCTGGCAGCGTTCCCCCAGCCCAGCCCGAGGGAAGGGTCCCTGCAGATCGAGCAGGGGCAGAGGAGCTGGCACGGCCATTTCCAGCACCTGCCCTGCCTGCTCCAGCAGGGCCTGGCAGCAGCCCCCGGCCGCAGAGGCTGAACACCGGTGTCCCCAGAGGCTTCTCCGCTGTTCCCACCTGTGCAGGAGGTCACGGCTTTGATCCTCAGTCCCTGTCCCCAGGAGAGCCCCGGACACTTGGGCGGGAGCACAGCCCAGGCGGGATCCGTAAGGGCGGGATCACCCCCGAACAAAGCCCCGAGCTCTCCTTCCCTGGGCCCTGTTGCCGCCTCCCAGCCTCTGCAGTGCCGCAGGTCTCCAGGGAAGCGCTCCCTGCTGCTGCAGAGCTCCTCACACGGAAGGAGTCGGAGCTTCTGGAGCAGCCGGGGGCGATCGGCGGGTGCTCGGCGGGGATGAGCCCCAGGGCCAGGCTGGGCCGGGGCTGCCCCTTCCCTCCGGCTCTGCGGCCGGGCCCCAGCTGCCCTGCTGCAGCCGCAGAGCCGCGCCCTCGGTCCTGCCCTGGACAGCACAACCCCGAGGGCTCCGGAGCCCCTCAGCCCCGTCCGGAGCCCCTCAGCCCCTTCCGGAGCCCCTCAGCCCTGTCCCACCGAGCCGGGGGAGGCCTCCGGCCAGCAGGGCCTGCTCTGGCCGGCTGCGGGCGCTGGGACAAGCCCGTGCCCCTGTGCTCTCTGTGCTGCCGAGGGACGGGAGCGGGGCTGAACAGAGCCTCGCGTACCTGCAGGACCCCCGGGCCCGTGCGAGAGGCTCGGGTTCGCTGGTGAGGCCATTCCCGGGGTCCCTCTTGGGCAGCCGGGCTCCGTCCCCCCCCTCAAGCCCAGGGGACGCCCCGGGCAGGGCCTCGGGCTCCCCCTGCTCCTTGTGCCCTCACAGCCGGGCTCGGCGGGCACCTCGGCCAGCGCCGCGCCCGGGGTAATGCTGCTGCTGCAATGCTGCAATGCTGCTCGGCGGGCACCGGGGCCAGCCCCGCCGAGGGGCGAGGGCCGGGCTTGGGGGAGCTGCGGACAGGGCCGGGGAAGCTGCGGGGCAGGGCTGAGGGAGCTGATGGAACTGCGGGAGCTGGCGGAGCTGCGGGCAGGGCCGGCGGAGCTGATGGAGCTCCGTGCCCAGGGATGGCCGCAACCAGCCGAGGGGCCGGGCTGAGGAGAAGCCGGCTCCGATGTCCAGCTGGGTGCCGAGCGAGGGCTGCGGGCAGCTCTGCAGACACGGGGCTGAGATGGGCTCTGTTTCTTTGGGTCACAGCCCTCCAACCCCTGGAAGTGCACCTCCATCCCACCATCTCTCGCCTGGCAGCTCAGACTTGCCTGGATCCTGAGGAGCCCAAGGCAGCAGCACAGACCAGGACACTCCCTGTGGGTGCTGTGCTGCTGCCACTGTGCCTGGGTGGGAGCTTCAGACAAGGTTGCACAGGAAGCACAGAATTCTGAGTTGGAAGGGATGCAGAAGCATTGTCAGAATCCTTCTTTTAAGTGAATGGCACATAGCAGGGATCAAAGGCACAACCTTCTTTATCAGACACCCACCTGTGTCACTATAGGACACAAAACAACGTGAGTGCACACACCGCTGCTCTCAAGGTGAAGAAAAAGGGGAGTTTATTTGCTGATTCCAACATTTATAGTTTTCTAAAAGTGACAGTGGATTGGAGGGTGAAAGTGCCGCCCCTCCAATGACGCTGGACAAACCAACAGTCCATCAATTTCTCCTCCACCATAAAAGAATGCAAAACAATAAGTTATTTACAGAAAGTGTGTGAGAAAGTTTGCTACAAGAATGTAAACATCAGAAGGCTTAGAAAATCTTAAAAAATCAGGGCGACACACCAGCAATTTGATGAGTGGCAAAAACGACCTCCAGACTTTGTGAAGTCCCTCTCAGAGAGGAGAAGGTCCAACCCCAGCCCCAGGGCTGGTCAGCAGTTTCTGTCTAAAGCATCACACAGGTATCATTGAGCCTCACAGGACTCAGGCTGGCAAACCAACTCCATTTATGGAGGTAACACCAATTGTTTATTTGGCATCCCAAAAGGCCAAACGTGCCAGTGTGGGCAGCAGGGGAGGGGGGATTCTGCCCCTCTGCCCTGCTCAGGTGAGACCCCACCTGCTCTCAGCACTGTTGGAATGAGTTGGGGTAGGCTAGGCTGCTTTTTGAGACCATGAAAACACTAAAATCTTAGAATGTGGACAGTCTGTCTGCTCCTGCAGGAGTTGCTGTGGGTGACAGCGCAAATAAAGTACAATAAACATGCAGCAGATTTCTGGTCCAGGCATGCCCTTATATTTAGATTTATTCCAATAGCCTCTTCCACGTGGCTGCGATGATAAGGAGTGTCAGAGTTTGTTCTAGGGGTGTTGCAGCCATTGGAAATACCAGTTTTCATACTTTGAGGACACAGGGGCGTACAAAAGCCTTATGGTTTTGTTAAAGGAGTTAGCAACGTACTAATTATGATTTGAAAGTTTGGCATCTTGGCTGCAGAGTTATTCTTTAAAAGTCACGTTCGTGAAGGAGCCTTGTGAATATTGTTTCAGAGTTAGGAGCTTTGATGACTTCAACCTGTCAAGGGATTTCTGATGCAGAGGACTGACATAAGGAAGATATTGTAAGCCACAAAACAATTTCAATGCAATTAAGGCGAGTCTTCCTCCTAAGCCCAGAAGAAAACTTCATTTCTTAGATATGTAAGACTGCCTTGCAGTACCTCTCCAGTGGAAATTCAGTGTGTGTTTTTTATGAGTTCTCTGAAGGTTCAGAATAAAGGAGACTTGCTCAGCCTGCTGAAGCTGATAGTTGAAAACTCTTCATTTTAAGTGTTGCTTTAGCTGTGTCTGTCAAACTGTCCAAAATCTCGTTTGGCAGAGGAAAAATATTGCAATTTCGAAACTGTCATAGCAGTGTCTTTTCACAGCCCAGCTATTTGTGGCCCTAAGTTAGGTGGGACTGTGGATCCCCAAAAAATAAACAAGCACTCAATTAGTCATTTCAGGAAAAAAAAAATCCTTTGAGAACAAATGTAAAAATTTGCCAAAACTTGAGAAGGAAGTTTCAATGTGTAATTGGTTATAAATTTCTAGTTCTGGGCTTTATGAATACAGCATTGTATCCACAAGTAGAGGAGAATTTCAGTTCTGCAAGTTTAAGGGGTTTTATTTATTTATGATTGTATTTTTTACTACTTTTTAACAATGGCTCTATTTAATTTCGCCATGCTGCTTCTTACTTCTGAGGGGAAATGCACATCACTGGCAGGTTCTTAGCTTTTAAATTACCAGTAACATCATTATAAGCATTTTTCAGTGCACAGGTACGTGCAGGACTAATTATTCAGAAAGAAGGATCTATACCAGGGTGCAGAGCTTTATTGTACAGATCCTGACTACTTCAGCAAAACTGATCTCACCCTGTAATTTTCATTAATAACTGCCTTTCACAGAATAAATTTGCTCATAGAACAACATTTCTTGAAGTTCTCCTACATCTGTTACAAATGGTGCAAGAGCACCCTGGAATTAACTACAGAAAATTAAAAGTTTTTTATTTCCACTTGGCTTCAGTGGCTAAAGGAATGTGTTGTGTTTGCCTCTAATATTCAGCTAGCAAGTTCTCTGAAAAATCAGCTCACTGCCCCAGCATGAATTAAGGAATTAAGGTGAGATAAACCAAGGTCCAACAACACAAAATCTGATCTCTCAGCTTGAGGATCGCAATTCCTGTGGTGGGGATGGGAGGGGAAAACTTTAGCAGTCCCCTCAGCGACCAAATTAACAAAACACGGACTAAAGATAGGATTATTTGTTCTATAACAATAATATTTTGTTCATTATTATTTTTTTACCTTGAAATGTTTTCAATGAGCTCTATATGTATACTTGTAGATTCATGCTCCTGTATTTTATTTCATTTTATTTTTCTGCCAGATAAGGCTCAAAATATAAGACTTTCCATGGTCTATGAGCGTCTCATTGCGAATTTTGGCCTTAGCTGTCACCAGACGGACACTGTTTGCAGCAATTTCCCCAAATCAGCTTCAATTTTGCGCTGAGTGCATCGAGGGCACATGTGCTTCTTGGTCACTACAGTGCTTCTTGCTTAAACTGCAAGAAACTACATGTAAAATCACACTACCTTTAGAAATTTCTCTAAGGAGGATGAGAAGAGAGTCAATATTGTTAAGTCACACCTTTGGAAGTTTCAGGCCTTCTGTTAATTTTCTACAGGGCCGTATTTTTAAAATTGCATCATCGTAAAACTATTTTACAGTGATACATAAAATTATTTTACACCGATAATTGGCTGCCTTGCACACGAAGAATTTTTGGAATCCTGAAGCTTAGTTCCTCATGGTTTAAGAGATTTAGGTATTAATTCCAAATGGCATCTCACAAAGGGCCAAATTCCACCCAGGGATAAATGACTGCTCATCCATGCCAACTTTAATGTGATCTGCTCTGCTCAGCAGAGGACAGGATTTCACAGAAGGCTCTTATTTGATTCTGTACCCATTTGCAAAAGTGAATACTTTCTGCTTCTCTTGGGCACTGTTGAAATGGCAAACGATGTTAAATGCTGCCAAGGGCACCCAAAAGAGCTTGAGCTAATATTCTTACTGAAAAATGACCATTTTGGAATTAGCAGACAGAAACCTTATCTCATGAATGAGAGGTGCTCTGCCATGTAGTAGCCTGTGAGTGGGAAAAACAACTTTTGACAACAGAGCTTTTAAAGGATGATGTACTTCCTATGTTAAAAAGAAAGTAGTGTAATGCAAACAAGGTAATAGCTAAGATTCTGATGTGCTGGCTACAAAAGAAAACTGCTGTGCTTTCTAGAACCCTGAAAATCTGTTCATCATCTCCCAGACTTCTCAAAGGCTCAAACAGTACTCTGCTGGTTCCAAAAGTTTAAAGATATCTGAGTAATTGTTTCAGGCCTCGTGCCAAAGATTGCTTGAACATCTTGCAGAGATGACTTAGCTCTGAAAATATGTGTGCAGATAGGCAATAGTGGACTTGCAAGAGATATCATCTCCAAAGTTCTGGGATAAAGACTTAAAGCAACAAAATCTGTTTATTACTCCCCTGCCTTTCCTTTCAGGATGTAGCTAATTTTTCTTTCCTGTGATTTCCCCTAAATGTGCCCTGGCAAAATACCACTTCCTCTTGCGTGTACCAATATGGAAGGATATTTTGCTGGAGAAATATAGGGTATAGAAACAACCAAGAAAGAATAAGGAAGTAATTTATTTTTTATCCAGCCTGCATGATAAACTTCATGCTTCACTCTGAATCAACTGCTTAGTCCAAGTAGAAAAGGACTTTCCTACTCACAGATACCCGAAAAATCTAATGAATTTTTACCCTTATTAATCAGTTGATTTATTTGCTATAAACTTTTTCACTTGCAAGTAGTGTTTGCATGCTTTAGGATAGAAAATTCATTATTCCTTCCTCCTCCCCTGGTAATTTTTGTAATTACCTGCCTGAGCTATAAAGGTGACAACTGTAACTCTACAGAGAACCATCATAAAACTCCCTTCAAAGAAGTGGCTTGGAAACAGAAAGCAGTGGTAATGTGTTATCTTTTTTTATTATCATTATTCTTAAGAGTAACTACTGTTGGTCTCTGATAAGCACATTTAAGCAGCACGAACAACCTCACAGCCAGCTCCTTTTGACAAAAAGCTATTTTAGTGCCTGTCCTCCTCTAGGGAATGCTTGGGCAGGAGCGACACTTAGAGGAAGGCAGAGAGGGCACACTTTCTCAGAATTTTTTAAAATTAGTTTTTGATGTAACTAAATAAATACGTATAAATAAAATTATTTTTCCTGCCCATGCTGAGGCAGGGATATGGTGGGTGGTTCCTTTTGGATTTTAAGTCTTTAGATGATGGGGCTTGCTGAGTTTGGGTCCAGATCTTGCTGATAACACCTCCTTAACTTCACAGACATCAAACTGCTATTTCCTTCATTTACTCTTCCTCTGGGGGAGCCTGGCCTCCCAGCACACACCAGGTCCAGATTTCCTGCCCTCACATTCCTGATTCACAGACATTATCCAGCACCTGCACAGGATTTCCTTCAGGGATGCAACTGCTCAGTTTGGTGCCATTCCCACATCTTCAGCTTTAACCACCAGTCACTGGACATAACTCTTTCCTATTCGTCTTTAAGAAAAAACAGCCAATTTCTCTCAGGTCTCCTGAACTATCTCTGAAAAATTTCCAATACTCTTAGCCCCTAGACCCTTAATGCTTTTCCTTTTTTCCAGTAATGGGGAGGAAGCTCACTCCCAGGTGAGGCTGAGTTCCACCTCCTGGAAGGTCTAACTCTCTTCCTCTAAAATACTGCACAGTAAACAGGCTAGAAACCATTGCTCTGATATCCTTGAAACAATTATTCAGGATAGCCCAGGGGTCTGCATGCTGCTGGTGAAGTCTGACCATCCTTAGAGACAACTGGGGCAAATGCTCTGCTGTACTTCTGCGGGGAAGAGGAATTATGGACAATCACAGAGCTAAAAAGAAATATTTTGGAGGGAGTTTTGGGCATGCAGAAATTCCCATGCAAGGAGTAGGGAAACTACAGGTGACGCTTTCTGACATGTTGCTTGCTCTTAAAGCATTTTTCCCCATGCCCTGAGTAGGGGTGAAATATCTCAAGTGAAATTACTCCTCCCACCAAGAGTCACTGGGTTATGTTTCAATGGAAATGTTTTTCCTCTGTTTTCTATACCATGTGCAAATTAGACCTGTAAGGAAATTAAAGCTGCAGCAAAAGAAAGCTGCAGCACAGCCTGGTTTCCTGCAGCACAAGCAACTCTGGACTGCAGTCTGTAGATAATTTTTAGGCTTTTGAAAGAGGCTCATTAAATCCTACTGTGTGGTGTTCTCCATTTAGAAGCTAAAGGTTTTACAAATTGAACTGTTAACATCTACCTACTTCACCTTGAAGTATCAAGGCACTTGTACCTACTTTATATCTTTTTTAGGAGTTTCTCAACTACAGTGAAAGTGTGCTGGTTTGAAAATTGCAAGTAATTACATCCTCAGAGAAGAAAATTCTGCTTTTCCCACTTAAACTCATTCCCTTGTAAAAATCAAATAACCCTAATTATTTTATTACTTTATTACTGAAATCAAGTAATTTCACAGAGGCAGTTTAGCATTGTTATAAATTCCTGTTCACTGCTGGGAGGCTGAAATTTCCCTACATAAAACTGGCAGGTCTTAAACACTTCCAAAAGTCCAAAGGAGCATTGTGGGGTTTTCTGCATGTAGTGTTGTTAATATGCAGTTTAAGCAGCATATTTAAGGTACTGGAATGCATCCAGAGTCCCATGTCCCATGAAGAGCAGCTGAGGAGTTTGGGTTTGTCCTGTTTGGAGCGATGACCTTGTGGTTCTCCACAGCTTCCTGAGGAGGGGATGTGGAGAGGGAGCTACAGAACTCCCTGGGATCCAGTGACAGGATGGGTGGGAATGCCTCAAAGCTCTTTCAGAGGAGGTTCAGGAATGGAATTCCTACAGAGGCGATGGATACCCTGCCTTTAATTATTTCGACAATAGCCTTAATAAAAGGTTTTAAATTTTCTCAGCTCTGGAATGGTCAGGCAGTTGAACTAGATGATTTTCATAGGAATATTTCTATTTCTATTTCTATTTTTGTTATGTCTATTTCTATTATTTCTATTTCTATTCTAATTCCCCACTTTTAAAGGGCTTGCTGGAGGAACCTGTTGATTTCTCTCTTAGCTATCACTTGGGCAGGGACTTTGGTTTTGTAGATAGCAGCAGAGTGATGTGTTAATTACAGGAACAACTTCTTTCATGCCTGCTTTAATCTCATCTGTTTAACTTCTCATATAACAGCTGAGATGACTCTAAGAATTACCTTGTCTTGTCTCACATGCACACACCCCTCCATTCTCTGCAGGGGTTGCTGTGCTGAGAAAATTGCAGCAGGTTCCCATCTCACTCCCTCTTTTCATTTGTGAAGGGAGTAAACAAACCTGCAGCAGGGAGGAAGGGAGGGAGAGAGGAGAGGAAGTGGTGTCCCGAGGGGCCAGGGCCCTTGGCATGGAGCTTATCCCATAAATGCTTCTGGACCTATCTACAGGAAACTCCTGGAGAAGGTCACTGCCAGAGCTGGCTGCTGAGCAGGGTGTTCCTGAGAGCCCAGGCAGTCAGTCAGGGCAGGCAGAACCCAGGAAAATAAATCTTCAAGATAAGGAATCCTGACGACCAGAACTTTCTTTACCTGCTTTTCTCCCTGATCTTTTCACTCTATCATTCTTTGAACTGCAGATTATTGCACTTTGCAGCTGTGGTGCTCAGGAATTCATCTGCTCTGCACTCCTTTGGCTGAATTGGGACATCCAAGCCTGCAAAAAGCTCCAGTCCTTTGAGAGGTAATGGGAATGTTCTGGCACAGAAACTCATCCTCAGTGCCTTTCACTGGGGAATATCTGTGTAAGGTAAGAAATTAGACAGTTTGCAGACAACAGCTCAGAGGAATAACATTAAAAATAAAAACCAAATAATGCTGATATATTAAATAAGGTTCACCAGAAGGTGTTACCTTTTCTCAAAGCACGGAAATAGTATTATAAGTAACTTCTGTAGAAAGGAAGGTTGTGTCAACCATAGATCTTTATCTACCATGACAGAAGTTCTTAACAGAGCAGCAACAAGGTGCAAGATAAATTTTATATATTTTCCTAAGTAAATATAAATGCAATTTGTTTTTTAGATTTGACACTACTTAGGAAAAAACAAGAAGATTGGGCTGCCACATAACTCCTATACATCTACACAGACATTCTGATTTTCCACCAAAACCCTGAGTCATCAACTATTTCAGGTTGTCATATTCTTTACCAAGGAAAGCGTGTCAACATAACAGCAAATTGGTGGGGTTTTAATATTATTTTTCTTTATAAAGAAAGTAGTCCACACAACAGTTTGGTGCAGTTTTGTATGCCATTTAAACATTACATACTATTCTGTCCCAGTTTGTTTTCTAAGAGGAAAAAGCAGCTCATGAGTTTTCCAAATGGAAAAGCAATCACAGTTGCCCAACATCTGGAAATGGGAATGAGTGAGGATATTAATTAAAACTTCTCAAATATTTTTTTTGGAGATACTTCTTTCATCTCCATGGCAAGGTCTCTCCTTGGGCTTCAAGACAGAATCATCTTCCAAGATGTATTTCCTCCAATTCTGCTTGTTGAATAAAGATATTTTAGTGGCTGAAATGGTATCAGTACAAAACTCATCAGTGGTAACTAAACATCAAATGTAAAATAATGACTGTAAATAGCTGTACTGTGCATTGGGGGAGAAAACCAAAACCCAAACACCATTAATCAGCGACAGAACAAATGAAAAATTCAGATGGCAAACTAAAAAAGTGCAACTTCCGCAGAAACATGAGAACACCTTTCAAAGGGATTATGTCTTAAACAATGATGTTGATATATATTGAGTAAGTAGTAAGTTTTCAATTAATAAAGCATTCTATTTGGGGAAAAGTTTTCAAAATAAAGATTTTTTTTCTCTATATATTTAATGATACATAACTGCTGGTTTGGTTTTTTTGTTTCTTTAAATAACTAAATAAATCTTTCTGGTCAAGCAAAAAAAAAAAAAAAAGAAACAAGAACCCAAACAACATGAAAGGTGTCTAGAATAGCTAAATTGCGTGTAGAGGCTCCCTTCAGATACACATTCCTCATTTTTGTCAGTATTTAGGTCCAGATGTTTGTGATTCTAGAAATGCATTTGGCTGGGCAATATTAAATGTATCACAGCTGAGTGTTCCTCCCACAGCTCTCAAAAAGTGGCATCTATCAGCATTGCAGATGGGGAGACAAGAAACCTTCAAATAAATAAAAAAAGAAATCCTGCAAGAAATTCTTAGGTCTGGCAGGTCACGAGTAAGGTGGGATGCATGAGGTGCAGAATCACCAAGAGGTCACAGCTGTTGCAAAGGGTGCCTCATGTTTTCCAGCGGCCTGCTGAATCCAGGAGGTGGTGCCAGGAAATTGCCCTCGTGGTCTCTGTGACATTCCTGGAATCCCTTAAGGAAATTGTGATGCCAAAGCTCCAAGAGTGGATGGATATTCCCAGATCCACTGAAGCCTCAGAGCAGTTCAGAAAAAGGCTTGGATCTCTGAGGTGTTGCTGACTGGAGCAGGAGCAGGGCACCAAGTAAGCCTCTATGCACTGGAGCCATGAATTCTCCTCTGTACATTGAAATAAGTGTATGTTTTTAAAATACTGCCTTTGACAGACTTGCCGGAGTCATAGGATGGTCTGAGTTAAGGGGATAAATAATGAGCATTGTCATACTAAAGTTTTATGACTGATAAAACTCAGAATATAAAAAAAACCCTCAAGAATTTTCTTTATTACTCAGTCTATGACTTCACCTTTACTCTGAAAAAATACAAGGAATTCAAAATGTCGTAATTAATACAATCATCTCTTTTTCCCATCACCTTTATACCTTGAACTGTGTCATTCCATGCTTGGTTGAGGATTTTGGTGAACAGCAGTTAATAAGCCCAGAGAGCATAAGAACATCTTAATGAGAACACCTACTTGGAAGGGGAAGGAGAATCTGTAAAATTGCAATTATACTTCAAATGATGCTTTCAAGATCCACAGTTAAACTGAATCATTAATATAACTATTTTTTCCAGTTGTACCAAAAATCACTGGAATTTTGGATGCAAGGTAGCAAAAGGTCTTTGGTTACAAACAAGCTTTGTGTTTTCAGACCAAAGCACATTTCCCTCATTTTTTCAGCATCTTCTTTGGGTATAACAGAGATGGCTCATTATGCTGGTATAGTTTATGGGATGGAGAATGGTGTTTGTACCAGCAGTACTGAGTCTTTATTTCCAGAAAAAATAATGCCCCAAGCATACCTGCTCGTCAGAGAAACCTGAAGAGCTCAAACCCCAACACAAATGTTGCTTGCATTTTTGCCTGCAGAACATCAGCTACCAAAATCTATACAGATCTGCTCCCAGACAAAAAACAAGATCCATGTGAAAGGATCAGCCCAGGAAGACTGAAGGTGATTAATTAGGAGCTGAGAAAGAAATTCTGTCTCAGCTGCAGCACCGCACAGAAACTGGTGCTGCTTAATGCAACCCGTTTGATACCAAACACAAGATTGCTGGTGGACCAAGCCTGAACACTTGGATACTCTATCATTCTGAACTGGTTTGGCTTTTGGAAGGACTCTACTGAGAGGCAGGGAAAACAGAGAACAACCATGAGGTAAGAAAAGGTCTCTTGGACACTGTGAGGAAACTGAACCGTGGAATGATTCTAACAGTCATGGGAAAGAGTGGGAATATGGTATGAAAAAGTGCCATGGATCTGAGGAATATAGCATGGCTGGGCTGGAGGCTCTCTCCTGAGAAATGCCTGCAGTACAGTTTTATCTGATCAGATTTTTCTGATCTTGGATGTGTCTCTTGGACATACCTTTATAAGCATCAAACTAGAAGATTAAAGAAAGGTTGTTAAAAAAGTATCTGTTTTTCTTCTTCGGAGGCACATGGAAAACACCTCCTGCTCTCTTATTTGTCCTGAAACAACCTGATGTTCTTTCAAAGTGGTTCTTATTGACAACAAGATAGCATTCTCTTATTGACAAAAAGATAGCATTCTCATGAAAATAAACTGCAGATGTAGTAGTGGTAACAGTAACTGAACCATGGAATCTACTGAGTTGGAAGGGACCATCCAGTCCAGCTCCTGGCCCCAACAATCCCACTCTGTGCCTGACCAGAGCAGTGTCCAAACACTCCCTGAACTCTGTCAGGTTTGGTGTTGTTACCACCGCCCTGGGAAACCTCTACCAGTGCCCAACCACCCTCTGGGG
Organism: Passerina amoena; assembly: GCA_013401095.1. NCBI lineage: Eukaryota > Metazoa > Chordata > Aves > Passeriformes > Cardinalidae > Passerina > Passerina amoena. The sequence goes on along the minus strand of WBNP01001605.1, from coordinate 99,628 downwards.
AAGAACCTTTTCCTGATACCCAAACTAAACCTGAAAACCCTGACCCAGCTTCAGGTTTCAGGTCCTGTCACTGGTCAGCAGAGTGAAGAGTGAAAAGATCAGTACCTGCCCCTCATCTTCCCCTCCTGAGGATTTTGAAGACCCCAATGAGTTTCCCCTCAGTCTCCTCCAGCTGAAAGACCCTCAAAGTGCCCTCAGCCCCTAGGCCCCCTCTCCAGACCCCTCCCCATCCTCACTGCCCTCTCCAATTGCTTAATGCCCATATCACCCTTTTGTTAAAGACAACACTTTACACACCATTTCAGCACCCCTTGCCTGGGAAATCAACGTTAGAAATATTAACATTAAAAAAATACACAGTGCAAATTACATAACGATAAAAAAGTTGCTTAAACCAACGTTACAATTTGCTGATTCTATCCAGAAAAGAGTTAAGACATATCCCCAAGCAGTTCCCAAAACCAGGATGAAATGGTACAGTCCCAAAGCAATTAAACAGCATAACATTCTATTTCCCATACAGGAGTTACCAGTTTACTCTGACCATCACTGGTTAGGAAAATTAATGAAAAAATAAGAATTTTTGTTATTTCAGCACGAGCAACTACTACCAGCAAAGGCATGCTGCACATCTGATTAACTTTTTAACAATTAGGAGCTCTGACATGTGAACAGATAAAAAGCAGAAAAGTCAAAACCCAGGTTTAGTAAGGCAGGTAATGGAATGTGCTGTTATGTCTAACAAATGTTCCTTCAAATGCTGCAATCCTTTAAATGCCAGCTCTTGGCAGTACTGAATTGCTCAATCTTATAAACAGATTATGTGTTTTAGTGACACACTTTCCTTCTGAAACTCAAGGACTCAAAGGTGAACAAAATTTATGGGCAAAAATTGGGCTGAATAGTGTCTACTCACAAAAAAAGCCACAACTTATTAGTGACAAAATCCTTTAGACATGAATATCAGTGTTGCACATGTTCTTCAGCTATATTAAAAACAATACTCAACATAAAAATTGTTCTTGCCTGAACTAACAAACTACACAACAGTCTCCTGCATCAAGTAAATAATAATAAAAAAAAAATATCCCCTGCAAGAGTCAGCACAGAAAAACTCCAGATCTTCTGCAAGCTGCACATTATCTCACTGCACGAAAGAGGAGGACAGAAACAAGAACTGCAAGGAAAAGGGTTTGTATCTGCATGTACAGTCTACAGACCTTTGAAGGGAACACAGCTCAGTAAAATCTCACTACTCTGAAGGCTTTCAGTTACATTTGTCCGCAAACAAAAAGATCCATGGAACTTAGGTGTGTGTCTAATCATGGAAAATGTTTAGACAGAACAGACTGGAAGCTCAAGTCACCATTGGAATACAAAGATTAAAAATACTGCAGAAATCTGAAGCATACATTGCTCAATACTGCTTATTTACAAGGTTGTTATTTAAAGGTCACTGACCACTAAAATTATTTCACAAACCAATCTGTTTTTACAGGTCTTAATCCTATAAATACTGTTTTTGTCAATACACTGCCACATTAAGAATATATGATCATTTATATCAAGACTAAACTTATTCTGTTTTTTTTCTGTTCATCTGTAGTAAAGAGCATTGCTCACCTGATGACTTTGTGTACTTCAGCAAATTAAATGAGAAATATTTGGTTAAAACATAGCCTTAACTCCTAAACCTAACATGTGACTAAAATCACTTCCTAAGGTGACGCAGGGCTCTTATCTAGAAAAATCTTAACAGTTTCTGAGGACTCAGCAAACAAGTAACAGGACAATTAAAAGTCTTTCATGCTGTTAAATTTAGCTAAGAATTACCTCCTGTTCTTCAGCATCAAGTATTCCCTATGCTTTGAAAACAAGAAGCCACGGGATTACAAGAAAGGCTCATTTAACATGTTTTTATAGAGATTCTGCTATCAAGAATATTTAGTAACTAAAAGATCTCCAAATCGTGGGCATTATCAATTTCAATAGTATCCTCAGGTTCCATCTTTGCCTCGTGGTGCCCTTCCTGCAGGTCCTCCAGGGAAGCCAGAGCCTCGTTTGTGTCGCTGGCAAAAGTCTCACGAGAGGCATCATCATATTCCTGCAGGTTAAGCCCCTTGATGGCCTTCTTCATCTTCTTCCCCAGAACTTGTATCCTCCTCTTCTTGGCAGCTTTCTTGTTCTCATACTCCTTCTGGTTTTCCAGATAGAATATTTCCTTGAAAGAAAACAAGTAAACAACAAAACATTTTTGCATATTCATTTTACTGGTATTTCCTTAAAAAAAAAAAAAAAAAAAGTGAAGTAATAAAAAGAAAATACTATAAATAGTGGTCAATATTTAACTAAGCTACTTGTTATTGAGAGCAGAAGTGTGAGAAAAGACTGCACTTAACGAAGAGGAGTAGAACAGAAAATTTACTTTCTAATAGTGTAAAGTGACTTGCAACTTTTAAAAATTTTTTCTGACCACTGCAAGCTATGAAAGGATCTAGGGGTTTTATTTTCCTGCCTCTTTTTTTTTTCTTCAAACAATCTCAATGTTGACATAAAGTTGACTTTCTTCTCAATTCCCAGTACCAGACTCTAGAAGGGTTTACAGAATTACCTGTACCCACCTATAAGCAATATAAAAACTCCAATGAAAACTTTTTTAATAAAGTAGCATACGCCATGGAAAAAAAAAAAAAAGTTGGTATTTTCTTCACTAAGTCAAAAGATCTCAGAGAAATAATATTTACAAGCTTACAAAACTGATTTAAAGAGCACCAGAGATGAGCCCAGTGAGCAATTCAGATCAGATCATCAACTGGTTTAATGAGAAATTCTGCCTGGTGCCACAGCTGGAGTATACAGGACAAAAATACTCTACTGGGAGACCTGCATTCAATCCATGCACAATGACACAAAGCTCCAAGGGGAGAAACACAATGTGGACAGCTTTGCTGTAAAGAATACAAATCTACAAACCAGGAAAATCTAACATTTACCTCTGCCAGACTCTACAACCTCATCTTCCTCAACAGGTTTTTGTGACTGGCAACACTGAAAAAAAACCCCTGAGTTCTCTCTGCTTAGAGTTAATGGCAATTTAATAATTTTTCAGTAGGTCTTTTATCTTTTGCCTGTCTTTTGAATGTGAAAGCTTGGTTTCAATGGAATACACAGTTACATTTGTTAGAAGTTAGAGAGTTTCAGTCATGACATTTCTAGTAGGAAGAGAAAACCCAAATGAGAATGTACATTTGAACTCCTGACATTTTTACCTTGATTTTTTCTTCTTTGATGCTCGGTGTGTTCTTCAGCAGGTTTAAATAAACACCCCCAGGTGTTCTTCTCCTGGTGCCATTCTTAACAGGGAGAGAGGAAATTAGGAATAGCAAGCTTAATACTAAGTGTTAGGAAAAAAAATAGCCTCCTCTAAGGCAACACTCAGTGTTGAGGCAGAATAAAGCCAATTTAGGTTCTGGTGGGTCAAATACCACATGAAAATAACCTTGGCTATGTCTCATTTGTGACTGAATTACTCATATGAAGGTCAACAATCAGCCTGCTAAATCTGGACAGGAAAATAATGAAGCTACAAAAAAATTCCCCTAAAATATAATGGTAAATTGTTAAACCTACACACTAAACCTGATTTTGGTAGAGAAGAAACAAAATACAAATAATATTTTAACTACTCTCACAGCTATCTGCAACAAGTTATGCACTAGGTTAAACACTCATAGCATTCCTAACACATAGGCTCAGTAAAATGTCTAAAACAAACCTAACAAAATTATGTTCATCCCAGGTTTTTTTATAATTTTCTGTGCTCAGAAATGCTACAACTTGCAAAATGCTGCAGGATTTTGCATTTCTGTTGAAAGCACAGGAAACACAACCTGTACTTTAAAATTCCTGCCCACCACATGTTTGACCCAGAAGTTTTCATTGCAGCAACAGCTGTGCATGGAAGGGGCTCAGCTTGGAAACCTCTGTCAATTACAAGTGCTAATTATCATACTATTATTCAATTAAAATTTGCAGTATAAAACACTGTTTTTACTCCACTAAAAACTGGATGATACCGGTGCAAAGTGTGATACTTTCCTGATAAATAATGTTCTATATAATCTAAAAATTCCAAGAAGGATGGTCAGGTTTTGGGTAGGCTCTTGAAACAGCACATGTGAACATCTTTTTATCACCTGCATTTCATGGTGCCTTCTGTGATCTGCCTTCTTTCAAAGAGTGTACCCTGATCTGCTCCCAAAGCAACTTGTGCCACCAGCAGCTACGTCCCTTCATCTCCTCTGTTAAACACTCCTTAATTTCAAGACAACAGAATGCTTCTAACACAACTAGCTAGCTGGAATTTGTTGCCTTTTCCTCTTTGAAGGTGGGTTTTGTTTTTTAATTTTTTTTTAAATTTTAGATTGTGTTCCCCTACTTGTTTTTTGCCTCCTCTCTACTTCCAGGTGATGGTAATTAAAAATTGTAATCAAGTGAAAGCAATTCCTCCTTCTCACCCACAGCTTTTCTTACCCACTGAGTTTTTTGTACTGAGGATCATTATTTAACAAGAACAGTAACAGACCAAAAATGTACAATCTAATCAAGGAGTATGGGGTTTTTTAACACTACTTTTAACAGAAATGAGTGCTCAGTTTTGCTCTGCTAGTACACAAGCCAGTGGTTCCCTAATGAAGTTAACAATTTTCCTTTTGGGAGTTATTCTGCAAGTGGGATATTGGAAATGCTTGTTTTTATTCAAACCTGAGAATCCTTCATCCTCAGGGATGAGGGGAAGATTCCAAGGAGAGCCACAGTAACAGACACAGCATTATCCTTGCAAATCAGACACCAGTCTCAGCACAAGAACCTGTGGAATTTCCAGGCTCATTCACCTTATGGTTTGCTCCAATCCTGCTGGAAGGTTACACAGATAATTTTTTTAGGGGATATAGAGATTATTTTTATATGTTTATTAGGGGAGTCTCATGGCAAGGCAAGGCCATAAACTCCAGGAGACCATGTCCAGCACGAGAGACTTGTGTGAAAATTCCACAAGTGTGAAAACTCCACAAGAAAAGAGCTGTTGCCCTGCCCGTCCCTGGCAAACCCACAGGATGACATTTTCCTTACCACGATGAACAGTCCACCATTCTGCTCTACTTCAGCTGTTTCCATCAGCAGCTCGATGGCTTTTCTCTTCCCAATTATTTTCACTACTCGAGCAATTAAGTCTTTCTTTGGCTCACAAAGTCTGAACAGAGAGGGGGGAAAAAAAAAAACAACAGGCACATTTATTGTCAGGATAATTCTTCGAGTATAACTGACTGTGGAATTTCCACAACAAATAATTAATTTTGTGCTGAAGAGTCTATGCATTCGAATGTGTTTAAATGGTTTACTGAATCGGATTGCAAAATACTGAGCTTCTGAAGCATGTTTTTTCCCTGAAGCATGCATTTTAAAAAAATTTTTCAATGAAAGTGCCTTGAGTGGTTATTTTCCTTCTATTGATGTGCGAAATATGAAACCAAATACAAAACTGCAAAGACCTGCATAAACCTCTGAAATAAAAATATAAAGGCTTCTTGTGCATTTAACAGTTAAAAATAACTTTTTACAGTTAAATCAGCAACTGGAGAAAACAGGAAGTATAAAAGTTCCCCTGTATCATGTGCCATTTCAGTCAAACCTACATAACAAAGAAGAAATCAGTTTATTGACTGATCAACAATAGTCTATAAAAAGCAAACAAAACAACAAAAAAAAATTACACTACAACCAGAACCCTACTGATCCAGCTCAGTGCCACTGCTACTACAATTAGAACAATTCTAATTTTGTATTTGTAGAAGAAAAATTTTGGTCTATTTCAATGAAGCTTAATAAAACAAAAAGGAGTTTATTGCAAGAAATATGCTTGAACTTTTCAAATTAACGAATGAGGAACTACATAGAACTATTAACAGCATTAATAACTAATTGCTGTAGTATTACCAGATTCTGAAGTAGTACCACATGTATAAAAACAACTATGACCAATAAACCCAAATTTTATTTAAATGTCAAGCTAAGTGTCAGTAAATCTTCCAAGTCTTGTTTCCTATTTAACATAATTTTCTTCCCTTGCACCACTTAAAGAGGAGTGTGGCAGTTTAACTCCATCCAAAACACTGCACTGCCCAGTTATCTACAGTTTCAAAGGTTTAGAACAGATTTTTGTGGTGACCACAGCATGTGTGCATTAGTGTCAAACTAAAAACAACCACTGGGCATTTCCCAAAAAAAGCCACGACTAAATCTGTATAATGAGAAGCACTATTTTTCCTTGCCCTGTTCCCAAACAACAAACTACGCTAGTGACTCTGTAAATAAAAATGCAAAAATTCTAAGAAACAGTATTATGTGGATGTTTCTGCAAGATCACCAGCCACAGTGATGCATTTTTACCCCAGGATTCTGGAAATGCTTTTTGTCATTTTTATGCCTTGAGAAGGCTGACCTAGACGAGAGTCTAGACAGAATTAAACAATAAAGTAGGGATTTATTAAAAGGCCTCAATGGATCCACCTTGGGCAGCACAAGAGCCTAGCCAGGGCTATACCCCAGGTGAACACAAAATGGCCACAAAAATGGACAACCAGTCACAGGGTCTCTCACTTTTATAAGTTCTGCTCCATTTGCATATTGCAGTTATTTGTCCAATTATAGCTCCAGCCCATGAAGTCCCACCCTTCTTGTTTTTCTCTCTTCATTCCACTGCTGTTTATGCTGTTGGGCCTGAAATTTGGATCACCTATCCTTGGTGCCCAGCTAGAGAAGGAATTGTTTTTCCACCCTACTCTGTGAAGAGAGCTCACCATTCCCTAATATGAAGCTCAGAAGAACACACTGAAGCAGTACAGAATCTGAAAACCATAAAAGCTAAAACCCGAGGCATCAATCTGGTGTGACACCTCATTTAGCAGCACGGGAGCTTTCCCCCCTTCTTTCTAGCAACCACCAATCCTTAGTGAAGATGCACCATCATTTCACTCACCGATAAGCAATTTCATCTGCCACTTTTTCCTCCGAATCTTCCTCTGTGATCTCATACCTTCCCTTGTATTTCATCTCCTGCCTTTCCCCCAGTCTGTCTTTCACGGGCCGCTTCCGTTTGAGGAAGCCCTGCCCGTTCTCCTCCTCTGCTGGGCACGTCTTCTTGTCATCGTGCATGTATTCATCCAGCTCCTTATCCAAAGTCTCTGCCTCCTTCTGCTGGGCCTCCTTCATCAGCTTTTTAGCCAGCAGGTAGTTGTAAGTCTCAGACTGCCTGCTCCTGTCAATTGAACCGTCCATGCCCAGAATCCCAAGCTCGGTCGCCACCGCATCCTGGTTCTGCTCCTGGAGCACGGCGCCCCAGATGTTGTTGACCTTCTTCCCGCGCACAGCAGTCTGTTTTTGGTGGCTCTGGCTGAGCTGGAAGGGCTCGGGTTTGGCAGGGGAGAAGTTGAAGCACTTCTGCCTCTTTCTCTTCCACAGGCAGCTGTCGTCGTCGGAGTCGGAGCCGCTCTCCTCGCTGGAGTCCAGGCTCTTAGTGGTCCTGTAAGGAACACTGGGAGCACAGGACGAGAGGCTGCTCTGGAAGGGCCTGCAGGAATCACTGCCAGCGTGCAGCTTCTGCAATTAAAAAGTGAATTGAAACCTATTATTCATGAAAATTAGAAGAGTATCAAGCTGCGATTAGCTAAAATACATAATTCTGGATCTTGTGCCCATGCAGACCTCTCCCGGGCCACAGCACAGGAGCATCCTCTGAAACTGCTGTATTTTGAGTGCATGAGCATGAAACAGAGCACGGCTGACACTGAAAAACGTCAGGAGCTGCTCTTCCCCTTGAGGCAAACGTTGCTGAGCAAAAATTGTTACAGAACTGGAAAAGTGGTGAATATGCGCAAACCGGGCGAGATGCACAGCAGGCTCCAAGAACAGGAAAATACCAGAGCAACACAGCAACCCACCAGAGCTTTGTCTAACATCAGAGAAGTTAATAATCTCTCTGCAGTTTTAAGTGAGAGGACCAAATGACCAAAAATAAACCCCAAAACCAAACCCACAAAACTGGGGCAGTGCTCAGACCAAGAGTGTTCTGTGATCCTGGCTCAGTCAGGACAGCACATGACCAACTTGAGGACAGCAGAACCTTTACAGGACCACCCATTTTTCCTCCTTTAAACCAACAAGACACCACGGATTAACTATGTCTAATGAATTAGAACAAACACCGCCCCACCAGAAAATCATTCCACAGATATACAAATACCAAAGAAATGCTTTTACTCCTAATTCCAGTTATTCCCGGACTGATTTCTTATCATTAAGTCATATGCTGTCCCATTATCTTTCAAAATAAGATCCCTTCCTTCACTTTCAGGTGAAATGATAATTCTTTCTTTAGTCTTACTGTTTTCATCGACACAGTGCTGTTTCTTCTTTTTCCAAACAGAAAATGAAAGTATTCAACCTACCACATTATGAAATACAAACTTTTAACTTCAAGTGTAATGCAAAAACCGCAAAAACATAGCATAAATACAAAAAGACTGAACATTTCTGTAAAAAAACTTCTTTTGCGCTTCATTTCTCAGAACTGTATCGCAAAGATCAGAATAACCGGAGAAAATAAAATTCGTTACACATGCAGTGTCACACACTGATCTTTGAAATCTCTCTCGATCTGTGCACTGCTGTGAATACCTCATACTCTCAGTACAAATTCCTCACAGAATGAATTTCTCATATCCTCTTAGAATCACAGACTGGTTTAGATTAGGAGGGACCTTAAATTCCATCCAGTGCCACCCCAGCCATGTCAGGGACACCTTGCCCTGTCCCCATGTCCAGCCTGGCCTTGGGCAGTGCCAGGGGTGCAGGGGCAGCCCCAGCTGCTCTGGGCACCCTGTGCCAGGGCCTGCCCACCCTGCCAGGGAACAATTGCTCATTGCCAAGATCCCGGCCAGCCCTGCCCTCTGGCACCGGCAGCCATTCCCCGGCCGCCGTCCCCGCGGCCCCGGGCAATTGTCCGTGTCCATCTTTGCTGCGGCCCCTCGAGGCCCCGCAAGGCCACCCCGAGCTCGGGCCGGAGCTTCTCCTGCCCGGGTGAGCGATGGCAGCTGTGGCAGCCTTTGCTGCCAGCGGAGCCGCTCCGTCCCTGTGCCCATCCTGGAGCCTCCTCTGGCCTGGCTCCAGCTCCTTCCAGTCCTGGGAACTTCGGGCTGGTGGCGGAGGGGACACAGCGGGGACACAGAGAGACACGGGGACAGCGCTGGCGTCTCTACCCAGACATGGAGAGCCGCGGGCTGCTGGTGCTGGCAGCCGGCAGCGCTCGGGGCTCTCCCGCGCGGTCACCCGGCCGCTCGCCCTCACGGCCGCCGCTGTCCCCATTGTTCCCGCGCACCACGCGGGGAGGCCCCGGCGGTACCGGGAGGGACAGCCACCAGCGCAGGGACAGCCACCAGCGCAGGGACAGCCAAGCCAGCAGCCCCTGGAGAGGCCACCAAGACCCGGGAGAAGCCACCGGCTCAGGAACGAGCGCCCCACGCCGGCAAAACCCCCTGAGGCGCGGCCTTCCCGCCCCGCGGCCCCCCCGCCCCGCGCCCCCCGGCCCGGCGCTCCGGCCGCTGCCCGCTCTCACCTGTCCAGGGGAGCCGGCGCCGGGCATGTCCGAGTCGGAGCCCGAGAGCTCGCCGTCCTCCACGTCGCCGTCCATGCCCCGCAGCTCCTGCGCCATGTCCCGGCGGAAGGGAGGAGCGCGGCGGCGGGGCGGGACAGCGCGTCCATCCGGGGCCGGGCCGGCTGCGGCTCCTCCTTCCCGGCTCCTGCCCTGTGGAAGTGTGTTGGGAAGGGTGAAGGTTTGACAAGAAAGTCTCACAGGTATGTATGCCTGGCAGACAGATTTTTAAATGTATAGTCTGTTGAAGGAATAGAGATGGAAGCAAGTTTTGATATGGAAGAATTCCTGAGCCAGTCTTACTGGTTAACCAAGGAGGCAAAGAGTGTGTTAGTTAGAAAGGGTTTTTATGACTTAGAGCAAAGGATAAACCCACCCCAAACAAGAAGATGTTTTTACCAAGCAGAAAGATAGCACAGGCTAACAAGTCAGCAAAGTTGCAAGTAGAGAAAAGGTCTTAGAATTTTCTACTGCAAGAAAACTGAAAAACAACTTTTAGCTTAAACTGTACTGTACTAACTTTTAGTGACTGGAGAATAGTAACATGAATATGGTAATTATAGTGGTTATGATAGGCTGTAGATAATAGTTGAGGTATAGATTGGTTCTACCGTATTAAGATGCTCAGCAGAGAAAAGTCTATAATGCACTGTAACCAAAACCAAAGGGTCTCCAGGCCTGCCTGCGGCTGGAGCTGACAGCTGTAGGCACAGGCTCTGTCATCCATGACCCTGGACTGCTGGAACCTCTTGGATGAAATAAACTGCATTTTGGAGAGCCCCTGGAGTCCCGCATCCCTCATTTGGGCTCTTACAGAATTGCCTCATATTGCTGGCTGGGGTCTGTGTACAAATCACAAACGGGATGGGGCTGCTAAGGAACTGCCTTGAGCTGTTTTATTTTCCAGCATCAGTCTCATTCCATGGTTATGACAGTGGGACGATGCCTCCAGCTCACATCCCAGGCAGCAGACACAGAACTCAATGTTACAACTCACTTTATAAGTTTTTTGACCAATCCCACAAAGCCAAAGCACACTGACAGTATTTATATCTGTATAGTATATATTCTATATTGACAGTAGTTCTATCCAACCACTACAAGCACAGGTCCCTTTGGTTAAACAATGCTTGCTTATTTCAAATACAATATCTGCTTGTGAGCCTTCAAACACAATGCACAGAGCTCCATTGTTAAGCTTCAAACTTCCTAATATCTCACTAGATAAACTTTTCTGCAGCTTAGAGAGTTATTCTCGACCAGCATTAATACACAGACCATTGTTCTATTTGTCCTTGCTTTTCTACTTTTTAAATTATTTTTCTGCTGACCAATCTCATGGCTGCTGCTTAGCTCCAATCACAGTTCTGCTGCCTCTGGGGCCTGCCTTTTGCAGCTTTCCCAAACCCCTCTGATTCTGTGGATTCCCACACCTCATGGTGGAAGGAAGCAGGGTGTTATCAGCCTTACAGCATGCCCCAGGCTGCTGGTGGGGCTCTGGGATGCTCAGCACAAGCGTTGCAGGGTGTGGGATGCGGTGAGTTTGCCTCAAGGCGAGTGTTCTTTGGAGTGGAACCTCGGTGTGAAAAATGCGTATTTTATGATTGGCTTTTTGCAAGTATTAAAATGAATATTGTATGTGTTGTGTTAGAAAGTAATGGTGTATTAATTATCTTTAAGTAGTGTGGTAAATATAGATTTAGGTTATAACAAAATGTTAAAATAGAAACTATGCTATGTGGGATGCTTTTTTTCTAAAGAAAGGACTTGGACTGGATAGCAGCCACAGGACACCTGAATCTTTCAGAGAAAGAGAATTTATTGCTCCATTATCAGAAGTAACAAACTTCTTCCCACCTCGCTCAGCTATGAAGATGACGTCAGGATTAAGAGGAAGAAGCTGACACTGACCAGACAGAATCCTGTGTTTAAATGGAATTTATCCATCATGTATGAGGTGCATGAATATCCAACAGGTTATTGTTTTTAAGGGTTAATCCTCTGTTAACGTGAGTTCTTTTTTGCTCTTATGCTGCCCATAAAAAGATACCTGGACATCCATAACTCTTTGTTTCTATTGTCTCATATTGTCCTACTCCAAATTGTCCAAATTATTATTACTCTAATTATATTACTATTTTATAACCATTTTATTACTGTTAAACTTTTCAAATTTTAAAAGCAAGTGATTGGCATTTTTCACATCAATGTGCTTTCAAGCCAGATCAGAAGAAAGGAGGTTCATTCTTGTCAGTGGCATGGGCAGCACATGCATCCTGTAATCAGGGGCATCCTGGAATTGATAAGCTTTAAGGTGTGGTAAATAAAGGTGTGAAGAAGACAAGGCTATGAAGGAATTAATTAGTGTGATTAAATGTCTCCCAAGGCAGTTCCTTGGATGGTGCCTCTGTTCAGTGGTGCGCAGTGACAAGACAAAGAGCAATAAAGTAAACCACAACAGGAGGAAGAAACTCTTTCCATGGAGGGGCAGAGCACTGGACTGGCCTCCCAGGAAGGTTGTGGACTATCCCCCTCTGGAAGCGCCCCAAATCCACCTGGATGTGTTTCTGTGTCACCTGGTGACCCAGCCTGGGCAGGGGGCTGGGCTGGATGAGCTCCAGAGATCCCTTCCAGCCCCAGCCATTCTGTGTTTCTGTACTGGAAGAACAAAGAGCACTTAGCATCCCCCACTCAAGGACATCTGGGAGCTAAGAAGCTTTAAGCTGATGGTATTATTGCATGGTAATACCAGTGCTCAAGGTATTATTAATTACTGATTGAGAGAAAAAAAAAACAAATCCAAGCAGATGCCTCACAATTCTTCAGCACATACCAGCTGCTGGATGGGTACATTTTAACCAAAATAAAACAGTACAGTTGATAAATTGCTCTCACTAAAATATCTTGACTCCAGGAAGATAAACATAGCTGTGATTTTCCTGTGAAGAGTTACATCACAGCTGGGCATTTATGGTCTTGGTGATGTGGCCCTGAACACCCAATACATTTAAGAGTGCAGTTTTTCACTCTCACCATTAATCCAGGCCCATGCATGCACACTGTTTTTCCTTTATGCATTTTAAACTCTCCTACCTGAGGGCTGCAAACCACCAGTGCCTCATTCAAATTTCCTGTTGTAGTCTAATCGGATTTTCGGTGCTTGGACACTTAACTGCAATGAAAATCACTGGAAGCTACTTCTCATTATCAATTAGCCATCCTCATTATCAGTTATCCAGTCAGGCCTTTGAAAACCCTACTTGACATTCTTCTGCACCTTAGGATAGGTACTTAAAAATTTCACTCCTGGACTTAAATTTCCTATTGTCTTGAAAAGCACAAAGTTGAAGAAAGAACAGGAGCAGTTAAAGCTCCTTCCCTGTTTGGTCCCTCAGGACACTCATGTTGCAATGCTTCAGAACTATTCAAGAAACCCAGTGAAAATGAGATAAATTATTGTGTGCTTCCTTCTGTGCTGTTCTCACCTCATTTTTCATTGCATTTAATGATGCATAGCACTGGTCACATCCTCTTCTGTCAAAAAGCTGTTTTTCATCTCATTTGCAATTAAATCATACCTGTGGGATTTCACTGGGTTACAGGGAGTTCCTGGGCTGAAGTTAAGGGGAACTGTGGAACAGGGAAAATGTAATCCTCCAGTAACTCACATGAAGGAGTTCTCTATGTCAGCATAACCTGTACATGGCACTGAGCAAAAACTACAAAGCAGCCACCACAACTTCCACTTTAAGTTCAGAAGAATAATTCATTTGGGCCCTTCTTAAAATATGCAGGGCCAATAAGATAAATCAGATAACAGTAGAATTTACTCAGAAATCTGGATTTCCTAAATAATTATTTGGTAGTGAGACATGTATTCCTATCTGCATCTTTATTGGAGGCTCAGCTGTAAAGAAGATTTTGTTTTCTCACTTCAGGCATATTAGGGATGGTAGGCAAGACCTTGGCAAAGAGCAGAGAAATTCTTTGTTAAACACTAATTTCAGTCATGGTCTCCTTGATGTCCTTTTTTGCACACCTTCAGTTTTCCCCTTACCAGAACCAACTAAGCTGACTGAGAAAGCTTAAAAAACACCCTTTGATGGAGCATTTCACCTTCAAAATATCACCTCCAAAAATCATATGATCTATTGTATCATATTATCATATAATAATTAGAATCAAAAATAGATAATCAAGTAGTTTATGCCAGCCTGCAGCTGCTCTCTGTTGTGTTACTGCAGTTTTGCGTGACTGGAGCCACATCACTGTAGGTCCAAATAAGGCTCAGAAGATCCATCTCTGATTGCAGAAGCTTCATTCTGAGAAGACAGAGTCCTGCAGAGTTTGTAGCAAGCACATTTCATGTCTATGGAAACAAAATGTGCAGTATTTTTAAGACCAAGTTGAATAAATTGTGGGAAATTACTCCCTCACTGCTCCAGTGGATGATTCCATACTTCTTGCAGCTGTGACTCATGACAATACAGTTTACCATTTACTGGCTGCACAGATAGGGTGCACAAATTTCAGAAAATGTCACCTAATTTGTTTGTGAAATCCATTCTGTTTTTCCTGCCCCGATGAGCAAGTCAAACAGATGGAGAATATTTATTTCAAGGTGTATGTTTAATTAAAGCAACAAGGTCGTCATGGCTTCTTTGCCTCATCACAAACTGAATTCACAAGAGAAATTGCTCTTAACTCCTCCAGATTTTTTTTTTTTTTAAAGAATCCAGTTGATGGTGGTAAAACTAAACAATCTGTTGAGCAGGCACAGTATGTCCCACGCCCAGCAGGATGTTCACTTGGAAAGGGCATCATTCAGGAACATTTGTGCTCCTTAAAATGGAGCTAAACCTTGAGGAGGGGTGCAGCAACCTGATGCTTTTCATCTGTGCTTCCACAAGATGAAAGATAGGTTTAGTTTACCTGAAAAAAAAATGCAGAAACTTTTCAGATAATCACAGTTCTGTGTCTAAGTGTTCATCCTCCCACTCTGACTCCAGCGCTGCAAATACCTGTTTTAAAAAGCATGAATTCCTGAGATGTAGGCGGCGTGCCAGGGCGTTAACATCCTCAATGTGGATTTGAAACAGAACAGCAAAAGTGTTCTCCTTTTGTCCTCCTTCCAGAAGTGCTTCCTTTTGCAATAGGATTTGTTCAATTAAATACTTCTTGGTTTATGCAGCTAGTCAAAACACTTAAAAAAAAAAAAAAAAGAAATTCACAAACCTACAAATATCAGTAACAAATACCAGTGTTAAGAGAAGGCTTTTACAATGCCAGTTAATGAAAATTAAACCCTTCTAATACATTTGTAATATGCAATTGTGAAATCCCAGTGAAAATGTAATCCTTTAAAGAGGTCATAAACCGAAGGAGATGAATATGCACACAGGCACAAGAAGTGCGTGTGAAGCCATCTCATGGGTTTCTGTAAGGAGGGTTTTCAGGTTTTTAGGTACAGAGGGGTAGAGGTGTTTGAATATGGAGTGGCTTTTTTTTTGTGTGTGTGTGTGTGTGTGTCTTTTAAATTGGTTTTTTAGGAAGGAAGGGGAGTTTTGTTATTGCTGTTGTTGCTGTTGATGTTTGTGGGGTTTTGTTTGGTTGGTTTTTTAAAGTATTTGTTGTTGTGGTTGTTGTTTCTGACTATCCTACTCTGTTACAATTAATTTGCAGAAAATTTAATTAATTTAAATTCCAACACCAAATCAAGCCTGTTTTGCCTGTAAAGTAGATAAATAATCTGTCTCCATCTTAATTTTTTTTTAAATTTTCCTCACCTGTCCTTCCTGTGGAAGTGATAGAGCACTTGGGGGCCAGCAAAGGTCAACCAACCACAGAAATCAGTGTCAATCCTAATCTCACTTAGAACTCTTACTTAATCACCAATTGGCAGTTTTTCTATTTGCATTCACTATTTTCTTCCTAGCACATCTTTTATTAATATTCACAGCATTGCTGTCCTGTGTGACCCAAAGGCTGCATAAAAAAGAGTTTAATTGGAAAGTTTTATGAAATAGAAAGTAGTTCTGGAACAACTTTTTCACTTCAAATGTGCTCTCACAAGTGTTTGGTTTCAGTAAAGAGTTAGTAAAGGTTAATTGCTAACTGATAAAAATATGTGAGCAGGAAGGCAAAATGAGCCTTGTCACTCTGTCACAGGGTTTCACGGGCATTAATACAATCATTGTAGCATGGTAAAAAAATGGATTAAACCTTTGCACTTGGAAATAGACAATTATTAACTCAAACAGAACTTGTAACAGTGCTCACAAAGGCTGAGTCATTTATCAATAGCACAGATGTGCCACATTTAGATGAAAGAGATCCAACAGGAAATAGATTGTAAAGTGCCAAAATAATTAATTTTTTTCCAGTGCATTCCAGTAACTGTAAAACAACTAAGTGAACCTGAAAATGTTGGAGGTTTTTGTTATGTTTTGTGTCGATTGCTCCCAAAATAAATACTGATTTGGATTTCTGGTGCTTCATATTTAGGAGTATTTCAGACTGCCCAAGCCACAAAGTCTGATCTAAGTTAGAAAATGACACTAGGTTGTAACATTGGGGAGGTAACAGAGCTGCTCCATGGATTTGCAGTTGTGAAAATGTATTTTAATACATGTATCACATCCAGTTATTCCATGATGAGGTGAGTCTCTGAGAAAAACCTGTAGCTGACTTTTGTCTCCCTCTGGAACAGAAAAATGAATCATGAAGGTAAAGTATTACACCCCTTGAAAGAAAATTGTAATCTCCATTATTTTCTATTCCAGTGTGATTAGAGAATGAATGTATGTGCTTAAATTTTGTCAGTAAAATTTATTTTTATGAAAAGAAATGGTCTGCTTAGATTTTGTCACTGAGAAATAATTCCACAGCTGATATTACTGTGCATGTGCAGAAAACCTTACTGGGATGATAGAGCAGCATCTCAATGCTGTAGACTGTAAGATCTTGAAGTAAGGATTTTAGGGACAATGAAAAGTTTGTAGACTTCTGTTCTCTTTCAAAACTTTTTTTTTTCTTTTTTTTCCTCCCCCAAAGAATGCATTCTCAGTGAAAGGGGGAAAGGAAAAGGAAGTTTTTATTGGTTTTCCAGCTATACATCTTACTTTATACTGGAATACTTCTTTTGATAATGATGATGATAATGAATAATTATGAAAATTATAATAATGATGATGAAATTAAGAATAAAAATGATTATGATAATAATAGTATAGTACTACAATTTTTTTTCTAATTAATTGATATTAATTCTAAGTACAATATATTGACCCAAACAGAATTTTTTTCTCCATCCTAGCCATGGACTATCAAATCTACTTATTATATATTCACTAACAAAACCAGCCTGGCTGGTCAGAGCTATTCAGAAGTGAAAGTTTTGTTATCTCTATTAAACCATTATCCCCATTATTGGGATCTCCAGGCAGATTTTTTTTTGGTAAACCAGGAGGGGCTAATTGTTCACTCACTGCTGCTCTGATGTAAAAGGCAACAGCAGCAAAAGGTGATTTTGCAATGCATACAAACAAATCAGCAAATAAGTTAATATCTGTTATACTTTTTTTTTCTTCTCCACCTGTTTTCATCCAAGCTTGGGATGAGTTATAAGGCAAAGAACATTTTGAGGAGATCACATCTGCAATTGTTGTTCTGCCTGGCAGCCTGGGGTGAAGGGCAGTTCCTGTGCAAGGCCTGATGTACAGAATGCCATGTCCCAGGGTTGTGAAAAGGAAAAAAAAACCAAAACCAGCTTTGTTCATGTCAGGGTCTTGGATCTCTCAGGCATTATTAAGTGTACTCCCAGGAGCAGATGTTGCTTGGAGCTGGCCTTGAGATGAGAACATCAAGAGCTCTGGTAAAGGAGCTGCCACTTTTGCTGGCACAGCAGCATGATTTCCTCAAAGGTATGAGTGAGAAATAAGAGCATTTCCAGTGTCAAGCAGGGTAATGTCCTTGCATGAATTGCAGAGCCATCCAGAGCTTGATTATAAGAATATAAATATTTCGATTATTGGAGAGAAGGAAAGATTGTGCTACTCCCTTTAATTTATTAAACTCTTCATAAGTTTTTTGTTATGTCTGTCAGAGACTGCAGACAGAGGGGGCAGCTGAGTGAGAAGTCTGAAACAAAGAGTTTAAAATCTCACAGCAAAAAGATGTTAGATGAACATTCTTAAAAAAAAAATTGAGTTAAAGTTGGGAATTTATTCACTGTAGACCTTTTCAAAAACCCAACAATTTTCAGGCATTTATTTACAGTAAAACATGCAAGATTTTTCATAGACACTACCAAAGGTCTTCCCATTCTATTGCATCATGGTAGAGGTGTTTTGTTTCTTTTAATTACTACCAGAACATCCTATGTATCTTTGTTTAATGGATACCACAAGCCTTACCCAGATAAGCAGTAAATTTGCTGTCCTGCCTGGACATTACCATTAATTAAGTTTTCTGTGGTGTACAAACCCATGCAGTGGTTTCTCTATTGCACCTGCAATGTATTAATCAAGTTTTCTGGGGTGCATAAGCCTTCAACTCCTCAACTCTCTCAAGATACCTTTCCTGTTCTATGACATCTAATTCATCTCTGGTGATAAGGTAACCATTAAAACACTCTTTACTGTATTTTGTTCTTCAGCTATTGATTGAATTCTAAGGGGTATGGGTCCTTGGAGCTCCTTTCTGAAAGTGCAGTGAGGTAATTTATCAAGATTTTCTACTGACACTCAGCCAACACAGATCTAAATCAAAACCAGCTAAAATCACAGTCAAACATAACTAATTAAACACAGATTTTATTTTTTTTTTTTCCTTAAACATCACCAAACTCCTGGCTAACTAAGATGTAACTTTCTGTCCAATCAGGTTCATTTTTGCACTGATCTTCCACCATCTCTGTTTTACACAGTAATTGAGCAGTCGAACAGTCTTTCCTACCTGATATGTTTATGCAGCTTGAAAATAAATATACAACGTGCTCATAAGGTTTGAGTAGCTGCAAAGAGGAAACACTTTTAGTCTCAAATTCCCTAAATAAATACATTTAGTGTTTAGTGTTTTCTACCTTATTTTTGTTTCCTTCAGGACAAAGAATGAAGGAGGGTGGTAGAATGTACATTTTGGCACTGATCTAAGGAGGTGAAATGCATGGTTCAGATCTGGATAAGACAAGAATAGCCCATAAGTACTAAATTCCCAAAGTACTTACCTTAGGTAAAACACAAAAAGGATTTGTAGAAGATGTTTATGAAATTTTTTTAACCAAAATTGCACATGACAACTGACCCAGAGTTATGGAAGTTGTACCTGAAAAAATACAGCCGTACCATCCTCATTTTCAAAGAAATTTTCCAGTATTGATAAAGCAAATCTCCAAGCAAAGTGCAGAAGTCTGAGTTAAAATATCCCCCTATAGCAATGGGTATGTCAAATGGATGATTTATTTATTTTTAAATTTTAACATTTTCGTCAAACCATGGCAAGCAAATTACTGCAAATCCATGCCTACTGATTCAAATAATTCCCAATTTTGAAATGTTAATGTTAATGTCACTTCAGCTCCCAAGGCTTTCAGGACACAAAAAGTGTGTAGTTCCCAGGTTTTCCTGCAAAGCAGAGAGTTTCTGGGATCTCCTTGTGTGCACAAACCTGCTTGGTTTGAGAGCAGCATTTAGCCCATTTGCTTCCACACAGGATTTTACACAGCCATGCCACACAGAAAGGCAGAACACACACATCCTGTGTCCCCTGGAATGTCTGCATGTGCAACAGAACTTTAAAAGGGTTTTATTTTGGAGAAATTCAGGCATTTTGTCTCGCTGGCAGGTTTTCTGTGTATGTATGGGGCGGTGGGTGAACGGAAATCAAGTATCAGAAAACAGTGTGGCATAAACACACAGCTTTTAGCTACACAGATCTATCTCTTCTATTTATAAACAATGTAATAAAAGGATACCAGTTCATAAATAGAACATTTTTAATAGCATTTTATATAGGGTTTTTTTGTTTGTTTGTTTCTGGTTTTCACACGAATGCCATGATCCTAAGTTATTATCCATTTGAAAGGCATTCCCAGAAAAATGCACTTTTCTTCATGCTACTCTTCCTTGCAGGAAAAATTTGGGCCTTAGTAGCCCTCACAGCCAAGTTTCATCATCATTAGGTTAGAATAGCAGGCCTGAAGTTTAGCAATAATAAACACACAAAGTTTCCAGCAGTGAGTGAACAAAACATGTAAACAGAAAGGCCAGAAGTGGCTGGTGCTCATTTTCTCAATACTGTGAATGGCTGGCAAAATAAGCTCCCACTTCTGATTTTTTCAGAATGATTTTATCTTCAGAGAAAAGATATAAATCTAAAGTGGTTTTGGTCAGTAAATAATATCACTCACTTCTGTTATCAATAGGACTACTCACAGAGCTGAAGTTTGGATGCCTTTTTGGGACTTTTCAACCTTTTTTTTTTTTTAATAGGAGATACCAATCACAATTTTCATGTAATTGGTAGCTTCTCTGCCATGGTGCAGCATGTGAGGAGGAAAAAAAAAATAGTAATCTGAATAAATAATATTTATTTTTCTATCTACTTATCTGTTTGTTTGATTAATTATTTATTTAAAATAGTAATATGAATAAATAATATTTATTTATTTATTTATTGGTGCAGCATGTGAGGAGGCAAAAAAATAGTAATCTGAATAAATACTATTTATTTATTTATTTATGAATTAAAAAGTTTGTTTGTTTGTTTGTTTGTTTGTTGCAGACTCCTACACCATTGTCAAAAGCACTGGTTGCAGGCACAAATAGGTTTTTGCAAAACACTCCTGACAGGTTTTAGGTCAGCTGCTTCCAGAATGAGCACCTGCATGGTGAATTATCTGAATTATCTGAATTATCACCCACTCCTGGCCTACAGAGACTCAAGAGGTCTAACACAGAAAAAGCGTCATATCCTGAAATAAGAGATTTATACCTTTATCTCATTAATCCTTCCTGTTCTCTAGTTAGTATCATTCACAGCACCCAGAAGACCCAATCTACCCAGATGCTTCACGAAAGACAGGATTAGAATAGAAAAAGAAAAATAAAAAACGTTTAGCTGTTATGATGGATAATTTGGAGTTTCACCAGAGAGCATAATGGCCAGGTTTTTAATTTCAGAACTACATGGAGAACTGGCAGAAATGGTCAGAAAAAAGCCTTGGTCTGGAGAGGGTGAAATGCAAAGCCTGCACTCTGCTGAGGGTGGTGTGGCATTACCTGCAGCTGAACAAGCACACATTTGTCACACAGCAGGGAGGCCTCTCGCAAGGAAAAGCTCCAAATCTGTGCTTAATAATAATAATTAAAAAAGTCTGTCTTGAAAAGGTCTTGGCAAAAAAAGAGGTTCCCAGGCTGAACGCTGCATTTTGGGTTCTGTATGGAAGAAATTTACAGCAGAGAGTTAGAAAATCAGAAGGAGCTTAGCCAAACTTGCATTTCCTCAGGGAAATACCTCACCAGCACTGTAGCTCCCGGCAGGATTCAGGAGGTGCTTTCAGAGGTCACAGCTGCGCACATTATTCACATAAACTCTGCTCTGTGAGTCAGGAATGCCTGACGTGGTTTAGAGTCTTGATCCATTTCCTTCATCTGATACTGGTAAAATAAAGACAAAGGAAGAAAAAGAAAAGAAAAAAGAAACGAAAAGAAACGAAAAGAAACGAAACGAAACGAAACAAAACGAAACGAAAAGAAAAGAAAAGAAAAGAAAAGAAAAGAAAAGAAAAGAAAAGAAAAGAAAAGAAAAGATGCATTTTCCCATCAGCATTTTAATTCTCCCACTTATTTGCACAAAGATAACGTGGCCTCAGCTAATACACAAGTTTAAGAGTAAAAGCAAAAAACCCACATCCTGAACACATTAAAACAGAGGCAAGGAGGCTGGATTTTGTATTTAATTTAAAACCCTGAGGTAGTTTCACAGGTTAAGTGAAAGAGACAAATTTCCTCAGTAAAAGTAACTTCCCTTAACCTGGCTTAGGATGTATATTAATTGGCTCAATACAGCAGTGCAAGGTAATTATGAACATTAATTATTTCTGTTTGTGACCATTTGACCAGTTTCACAGAGGCTGTATCTTGGCCAGTGCTGCATTGAACTCACTTATTTAGAAATTGGACTAAAATGAATACTAGAATTGAACAGCAGGCACCTTGCTGGCCTTCAAGCCTCCCTTGCACGGGGGTGAATGTCAGAATTTAGCAGAGCACTGCCAAAGTTAAAAGTTAAAAGGGAAAACTGAAAAGTTAAAGGGAAAACTGAAAAGATGAAAATTATGTGTAAGGAAACTGCTTACACAATCTGTGTACCATAAATTTTAGCTTGAGCCTCCATTTCTGTATTTTAGTTGGAGATCACCAGGGATGAAGTACAAAGCCATGTGTGTTCAACAAACACTGGAGGCCAGAAAGACAGATGGTTTTGGTAGTGAGTGGGCTGCAGGGGTGGCTCCTGTCAGACGAGACCGGGGGATGCCCCTGTGCCAGACAGCTCCAGAACGGAGCAGCTGTGGGGGAAAGCTCATGTGGCAACGTGTGAGAGAGAGGGTGAAAAACACTGCTCAGCAGCTGTGAGAGACAGGAGTGGGACAAATGTGAGAAAAAACAGCCAGGGCAGCCCAGGAGGAGGGGCAGGAGCTGCTCTGGGTGCTGGAGCTGAGATTCCCCTGGGGCAGCTCAGCCCCCTGAGCCCCTGCAGCCCATGGAAGGGAACAGGGTGTGACGGTGTTCACAGGGGGTTTTGGTTGAGGGAAGAGACGAGGATCTGGCTCCATGGTCCAGAAGGCTTGATTTATGATTTTATGATATATATTACATTAAAACTATACTAAAAGAATAGAAGAAAAGGTTCCATCAGAAGGCTAGCTAAGAATAGAATAGCAAAGAATGATAACAAAGGCTTGTGTCCCGGACTCTCTGTCCGAGCTAGCTGGGCTGTGATTGGCCATTAATTAGAAACATTTAACATGGGCCAATCCCAGATCCACCTGCTGCATTCCACAGCAGCAGATAACCATTGTTTAAATTTTGTTCCTGAGCCCTCTCAGCTTCTCAGGAGGAAAAATCCTAAGGAAAGGATTTTTCATAAAAGATGTCTGCGACAGGGAATAGGGATGCCCCTGCAGCTCCTGGGGGACCCCAGGCAGGAGCAGGGAAATGTGTCCTGAAGGAAATTACAGCCCCTGGAGGGGTCCTGGCCTGTGGGGGTCCACAGTGGAGGTCCTGAAGGAATGGCACCTCATGGATGGGATTCCCACCAGAGAGTATGGGAAGGTGTTTTATCCTCCTCTGCTAATAATTGGCAAAAAATTAAATTAATCTTCCGCATGTTTTGCCCATGATAGTAACTGGTGAGTAAT
>WBNP01001605.1:36430-57052 GCA_013401095.1 Passerina amoena | reverse complement strand
TTCCTCCTTCCCCCTTTCCCTGTTCCTCTTCATCTTTCCTTTCTAATTTCAGCTTTTCCCCTTATTTCCTTTTCTATTTTCCTCTTTCTCATTCTGTCTTTCCCTTTTTCTTTGTCTTTTTTCCTTCTCTTTCCCCAAGTGGAGGAAGGAGAAGGACAAAAAGACAAGGCTGCCCTGCACATCAGGGTAGCTGAGGCTTTCCCAAGAAAGGGGAAGTGCATTCTCGAGGCGCTCACTTTGTCAGCGACCCACTTAGGATCTGAACTGCAACCCTGTGGTTCCTGATGAACCCCTGGAAAAGGGATTGCACACACAGAGGGAGTGCACATCCCTGGTAAGAAAGGAAGATTGCTGAGATCTGCCTCTGGGGAAAAAAAAAAAAAAAAAAAGGCTTTTAAATGGTTTGGAAGTGAAGACATCTGTATCCATCACCCACCTCAGTTTTATCAGAGTTAGTTTTATTCAGAGATAAGACTATCTGCCCTGACACACAAAACAAAGCCTGCTTTAATGTCCTGGCTGTGGATTGCACTGCAATCCCAGCTGCAGCCGTGGCAGGATCAGAACAGACGTCACTGGAATTATCTCAGGAGGAAGTTTTCAAAAGCTGCTATCAGGTGTGCCCTATTGATCAAAAGACCTATGATCCCAGCCTCTTAGGAAACCCTTGTGTCTCAAAGCTCCTACCCCAAGTGCTTGGGAAATCCTTCTCCCAGCGTGTGGGTCAGCCCTGTGGTGGGGAGAGCTTCCAGATGCTTTTTCTACCCACAGGGGAAAACAGGAGTTGCTTGAGTCTCTCACTTGATGGAGGTGATAAGTGCTGTGGGTTTGGAGAAGAATAAAAAACAGGTTTTGTGGCTGTTAACCTTTATTATGATTTTTTTTTCCTTCTTAATAGGAATCATGGGAGCCTTAGTTAAATGAAACTGATTTTATCCATTTCAGAACAAAGTAACATTGGTAAGTGTAAATTTCCTCACATTTTTTCAGTCTAGATGACTCTTTCTTGTGGTGCAAAACTAACTCTGTTCTTGAGTACAATCTGGCTGTCAAAATGTATTTTTAAAGATACTTCCAGCAGCAGATGACCTCTGATGATGATATGTTTTCACATAACCATGTAAATCATATAAACTTCCAGTAAACACCAGGAAATGAGTACCACAGCCAAAGAAAGGAACATATCTAATGTTCCCTGTTCTTGGGTGCAAATCTACCTTTTAACATGCTTGGACTCGAGTGGAAATTAATATTTGTATGCAAACCTGATACCTGAGAGGCAAAGTGAGCCTCTGGGGTGTGGGGTGAATGGGGCCTGCACTGATTATCTGGTAGAGACCACGTCCTCCGTGAGAAAAGGGAGCATCTCCACAGCCCTCATGGAGCTGGGGAAAATCATGGAGCCTTCCCCTTTCTTTTCTGTCACTTTGTGAGGAAATGCTCCTGAGGAAGTGTGGTGAGGCACTCAGGAAACATGCACTGCCATACACAGCCCTACGAGATTGTGATCTTAAAGTCGTCACAGATGTACTCAAAAAGCTCAGATACAGGTTTCAGTCTCTTTGCATATTCCTTGAAATCCTTGCAGGATTGCACAAGATGTTGTGCTAATGACTTTTTATAGAGTTGATTTGCAGACGTGTGATTTTATGAACAGTCAGATCCAAAGAATGTTCTGATTGTCCCTGTAATTCCACTGTAGTCAAAATACAGAAAATACATGACTCGTTTTTGCTAAATTGTAAACTACTAAATGTGAGTGCTTTAGAGAAAAAAAGTGAAATACCTTTTCTGCACATACACAATGGCAATAAAATCAATGAGCTTTAGGGTTTTTTTTTTCTCCAGAGTCTATGTACTGCTCCACAACACATGGGAATTGAAAGGGAAAAAAACCAGAAAAGCATCAGGAGCTGCAGGCATAGATTTGAGAACAGAGCTTGGAAGAAAGAGAAGACATTTGATCAGAATAGCAATCTCTGAAGGTAGAGCCAAAGAAAAGCTGTGAATAAAAAGCTGGCAAAACCCAGCTAAAGAGCTGGCAGAGTTTAACTTGGCTGTTTCATGGCGATGACGAGCAGTGCTGGGGCTAATTGTCTGTGATTTCACTGGTGCTGCCTCTGCTTCCCACAGGAGCCCAGGATCCTCATCCCTGGATCACAGGGCAGTCACAGGCCAGTTTTCTCCCAAAAGCCATTAACTCCACACATCTGTGGAGGGGGAGCCTGCCTGCAATTCATGTGGGCCGTGGGAATACTTTTCCCAGCAGAGCACGCTGAGCTCTGGCGTGTGAGCAGCAGAGAATCTTCATTTGGCCTCCATTCTCAAAAGGTTTCTATGGCCTGCTTTGCCATAATCCCCATAAAATAATGCAGGCCAAGGTAGAGCAATTAATTTTAATTGGTAACTCAGCCTGTTGACTTCAAAGGGAGTTCGGAGATTGAGTTAAAATTTGAAAAACACCAAGTGTAAATATCACTGCTTCTTAAAGGAAGAAGAGGTGCAAAAGGCTAGGCAGAAATATTTCTGCTGGGTGAACTCTGAAAGAGCCACTGTGCTCTAATTTCCCTGATCAATAACGGGGGAATAATGCTACCAAATCCCTTGGCAGCACTGGAATATATGCAAATAAAGGTTTATCAATGTAAAACAAATCAAGCTGTTTTCACACAACTTCTTTTTTTTTAAATTTTTAATTTGCTCACAATGTCAGGCAGGACAGTATTCAGCTTTGTGATGATGGACTAGCTCTAAGGGTCTTCAGTGACATCCTTTGAAAACCTGCAAATAGACTTAAAATTTTGGCTTCCTCCAGAACCTTCATCTAAATCAGATTATGGTAGATTTCCAGCAGGCATATAGTTACTGCATGGCTTTACATTTCTACCCTTCCCCAAGCAGAATGCATGTATTTGATAACAGGAATCTGTGCAAAAGGGGAAAGGCTCTAAGCAGAGAAAAACATGATCGAGTTGGGAAATATTGGTGTGGAAGACTTTTTGTGAAGACTCTTCTCAAGCTTTTGTTGATCACAGTCAGAGAAAAGTTTAGATTTCCTTAGATTTCCAAGTACTCACCTTGGTTAATTTGCTGCCTATTAGGGATTTTCCGGGCACTAACTAGAGACTTTTCCTGGCTATCATTTCCTAGATCATTATGCTGTGCTTACAAAGCACTTTGGCATTTTTTGTCTTCAGCCTGGGCTCTGCAGAAAAGCAGAATCAGTTGGTTTATTACTTAGAGTAAATGTTTTTAATGCTTTTCATTATCAGCTGTGTAAAAGATGTTCACACAACTTCCCACCCTGAGCCCCCGTGCCCAGTGGGGAGATCTGAAGAAAGACACCTATAAAAACAAAGAGAGTCCCAAAACTGAAACAAGAAGCCCCTAAAAGAACCCCACCACAGTTTTAGATGTGGGATCTTGGAATCTGTCCCAAGTTTTCTCACAGTTTGAGTGAATTCAGTTGGCAAACACTGTGAGTGAAGACAACCGATATTTCATGTGATATGGATTTTTTGGTGTTGCTGTGGGTGGGGAAGCAGATACTGTTTCTGAATGGATCTCTGTGCCAAACGACCTAAAAAACCTCTTTAGGGGAAAATTCATAGGTGAAAATATGTTTTAGGGTTACATTATGATAAAATTTAGGACTTTTTAAGTTTCATGCCCCGATTCCTAGAAGCAAACTTCCACTGCAGAGTGTGGATGTTAATTAACTGCATACATGCATTTTAGAACTACAAATCTTGGAGTTTAAATCCTGCACAGCACCAGGTCCCTCGGCCTGTTCTGGCAATAAACACTCACACATACGATTCACTGCTTCACTTCAAAGCTGAACACACTGGACAGGCTACACAGACATGACCAAGGGGAAAAAAAAGAGAAATTCAATGTGAAAATGTCAGGTCTCTGGTTATAAGGTGTGTCTATGACAGGAATAAAATGAGAAGCCGAGGCACCTTTGTTCAGATCAGTGATCACCAGTCCTGTGAGCCACTTTGGTTATTAATCCTTGTCTTGGCTGCTGAGGTCTGGTCTCAAGATGAAGGCATGAGGGATCAAAACTTCTGAGCATTTGGTTATAATCTAAAGTTAGAAACTATCGTTCCCCCGGGGTTTGACTGAAAAATGAACAAGCAACCTTGAAATGTAATGATCAGCCAACAAACACTATTAAATAAATCATATTGAGTAAGGCATTGTGATGTCTTATTGTGATATAATTAGGGATTTTCCCCCATGTAAACTTGATGGTAGGTTTAATTGTAAAAGATCGATCACCATGGAAAAGAAATGATAGATTGCTTCTTTTATTAAAAAGAGGTTTTCCATTTAAATTGTTATCGCTATCCATAACCTCTCTTTTCCCCTTTGTTCCCACATCTGTGAATTAGTGGATTTGCACCAATTTCCCTTTAATAATTTCCCTTTATTCAAGCACAGAGCCTCACAGAACAGAAATATTTTTGCTGGGTTTTGCTCTGCTTGCTATTTGCTATTTGATACCATTTGGACTTTAGAGTTCTTTATGTTATGGCCTATTTAGTATTAAGAAACTTTCATAAAATAAAGCTTATAGATGTGTATTTTGCAGGTGCTAAATTCAAGCTCAGTTGTTTTGGTTCTTCCAATAATTACTAATTTCTATATGCTAAGTGTACTTTTTTTTTTTGCTCAGTATTTATTATTGACATTAGGAGCTCCCTTGAGTAACATCAAATAAAAGCGTGTGAAAATAAATCTGCTGACAAAAGAATACATTCATATGGTTAGAGGATTTTTCTTCTGATCAATGGTTTGCATCACCAAGGTTTTAAATGTGGGATCTTGGAATTTGTCCCAAGTTTTCTCACAGTTTGAGTGAATTCAGTTGGCAGAATTCACTGTGAGTGAAGATAACTGATATTTCATGTGATATGGCTTTTGGGTATTGCTGTGGGTGGGGAAGCAGACACTGTTTCTGAATGGATCTTTATGCCAAATGACCTGAAAAACTTCTTTAGGGGAAAATTCATAAGTGAAAATATGTTTTAGGGTTACATTATGATAAAATTTAGGACTTTTTAAATTCCTTTCCAAAGTTACTGTACAATTAGTTAACAATGGAGTAGAGAAGAAAGACAAAACCAGTCAAGTGTAATCGCAAACAAAAATTTTTTATGGTTAATTTAAAAAGAATTAATTACCGACTCCTGATCCAGCCACCTCTGTGTCTCCCCCGCACCCCACTAAAAGAAAACATATCCAATGCGAGATCATGCAAAATAGAATAAAAATATTATCATGGTTCCCTGACTGCTTATTTTTTCTCTCAACATCTGCGAAGCCTGGATGTTACTGTAGATGATTTTGTTAATTGTGATGTACCTGGAGAGAGGAACACCATGTAATTTTGCTGCTTTGAAAAGAGGAATTATCTCTGTGGTCATTTCTTTCTCTGCAGCTGTTTACCTGAGTTTTGCCAGGCAAAGGAAAGATGAGGAATAAGTCTCCCTTGCCCATCTCTGTTTGATTTCCTCCCCTGCCATGGAGAGGAAGAAGTCTTTGCCACTCAGAATGCAGAGGGCTCATACTCGTTTAGTGCTTCCTAACTAACTCCAAAGAAATTGCTTCACTAGCCATTATGGCAAGAATTTTTCAGATGTTGACGTTTTTCAAACATTTTTCAAATGTTCGCACTTTCCATATTGCCATGGTTTTCTACTGCTCTGGAGCTTTCAGATCACAGGGTTAAAACTTCTTTTACCCACTGTTCTTTGAATTTCAGCTTCTGGAGACAGGTGAATGAGTGACGGCCATTGCTTTTTGTTTTTAGTAAGATATGCTTTATCTTAAGTTACAAAAATAAGTTTCTTACATTTTTATGGAAAAGGAAAAAAAAGAAACTGCAAGAACACTTAGCACAACTGCATTCCCTGCTTCAGAAGTCAAGCAATACAAAGACTTCAAGCCACACTTCAAAATCATACTTATTTCAAGGAATTTCAGGAAAAAGACAACCTATTACACAATATCTGAACACTTGGTGGGTTGAAGTGGTTGGTGGGTTGAAATTGCTTCCAATTAACCCCAGATTTCAGGACAGAAGAAATGCAAGGTGTTTATGAGCTTGAGACAAAATGTTTTTTAGATGAAGATCAAAATAAGGGAAGGCAGAATGGAAACTCCAAAGAGTTCTTATGTTTTCCAGTTTATACACATTAACCAAACAGGACTTACCACTATCTATTTGGACCACACTAGAAAGTGATAAAGGTCTTTGAATGTAGCTCCTGGCATTCACAGGGTAACTCACAATAGGTCTTTATCAAATTTTAAATGATTGCTTTTCTCTCCAGGAATGTGGTCCTAAACAGTTGCTGGGCAAGAGGGAGGGATGGTTGTCAACACTGAAAAAAGAAAAAAGAGAGAGATTTTCAGCTTTTGTGTGCTGACATACAAAGTGGCAAGCAACATCACAGGAGGCT
Source organism: Passerina amoena (assembly GCA_013401095.1). Lineage (NCBI taxonomy): Eukaryota > Metazoa > Chordata > Aves > Passeriformes > Cardinalidae > Passerina > Passerina amoena. The sequence goes on along the minus strand of WBNP01001605.1, from coordinate 50,579 downwards.
GAAGGGGAATCTCTGCTGTGTGCCACCTGTAGTCCTAAAATGAACCTGTCTGTACCTGAGCTGTGGGATGAGCTCAGTGCATCAGAAAAGCTGTCAAATTACCACAACTCATTGCCGTCATTCTTTCCTTCCTAGGAATTTTTATTTTTTGGTTGGAAACCAGTTTTCATTTACTTTTTTATGTGGTGACTCAGAGCCTTAGCTGATATAGCTGATACTGTGGCACGTTAATGTATGTATTCTTTATTTCCCTTTAGCCAAGACACAATTTATTCTGCTTAAAGCACATTCCTAATATAACTACACCATGATCCCTTCAGCTTCTCAGTGTCCTGAAATCTTTGCTTCCTGCCCCAGATCACCAGGTAAATAAACACTCTCAATAAACTCACTGTCACTCATAAACAACTTCCTGCTCCAAAGCCATAACTTGCCCAACAGTTTTCATTTGGATCACAAACACACAAATAGTTCAGCAGCAGTCCATTAAATACCATGGTAATCTGCTGCTTTTAATTATCCTCCTCTGTGCCATAACAGCTGCAAAGCACAGGGTGACGAGCCAAATGTAATTTAAATACTGTGGTGTGCTCCAGATGTGGCAGTCATGTGCCAGGTGTTTGTTTTTGAGGTAAAACTTGAATTCTTACCCTGTTAATTCATCTTTTGCTATAGAAAAAGTCACTAAAAGCACAAATACCTTTGTAGAGACATGATTGTTATTCTTTCAATTTTGGTAATGGGGGACAGTTTTTTTGGTTCCCCTCCAGAGCTAAATATTAATTAAGGACAACATTATTGCTACTATTTTGAACCAAGGCCACACCACACATGACATGATCCAAATGCACCTGAAGTGCAGGGAAAAGTTTATGGTGCTGCTGGTTTTGATTGCCTGTGGGATGCAGATTTAGCCCTTAGGGCACCTACACAGCACATGCCTATATTGCACATTTGCACACAGCTTTCCTCCCCACAATTTGGATTTTGTTTTGTTTTGTTTTGTAATTTTAAATTTGTTTTTGTTTGTTTTTCTTATTGTTGGTTTTAAAAAATTTATCTGGGATTTCAAACCCCTCTTTTTAAAGCAAATAAAACCAATTTGTCAGGTTTGTTGTGCAATAATGTGCTTTCTTTCACGTGAACTTGGAAGTCCTTAAACACCTGGTGGTACAGTATTTAAAAGAAACCAAAAATTCTCACCCGTTCCCCAACGTCTGTCCTTTAAAATATACTGTGAAAAGAGGAAATCTGTTGGCTTAGACCTCACAACAATGAAGAATAAGAGGCAAATAGGCTGCTGCATTTTGCTGATCTTTTCCTTTTGTGCTTAAAATAAGAGATTTTTCACAATGCTGGCAGAAAATGGCCTTCTTATGAGCACATTGTTGAAATGGGGAGAGTGATCATTCATGGCAGGAATTGATAGGACCACAAAGATTATATGAAGATTGCTAACTACCCAGACCCCAACATTCCTAAAATAATCTATATTGTGGTGCATGCGTCTACAAAATAAAGTGGTGGCTGTCTTTTTTTTCTTAAAAAGCCCAATTTTGCATAAAAATGTAAAGTTTCATTGCCATGAAATACATTTAATTTCATTTAATCTTCTCAAAGAAATGAAAGGTTGGATTTTAGGGCCTTGTGAACACCAAAGAGAAGCTGCAGCCATGCACGGGCACCCAAAACTGGTGGAAGGAAATCAAAATGGGGCTTAGAGGATTTATAGCTCTGCTTTCTACAGAGTAGGATGGCTGCTGAACACTTCTCAAAAGACATTTCCTGTGAATGCAGCTATTTCCAAACAAAAGAAGCTCCATGGCCTAAACCAGGTGACTCAGGCCCAAGGAATCCTTATTCCAGTCAAATGGGAACAAAACATTAACTCCTCCTTTTTGAGCCCAGATTGAGCTGGTCTTTATTTCCCTGCCTCTCCTCTTGGTCTTCCAGATGGGATGTGTCAGAATTTAGGTGTTGTTTGGTTGTTTGCTTGTTTTTTCTTTCAGGCCTGGAAAACGTGAGGATTTGGGCCTTCAGTTTGTTAAATTTTTGTGTTGAGACTCATCACGGCAACCCTGCATGCTGAGAAACGAGCACGTCTGGCTCCCAAAATGTGGCTCAGGGAACAGCCAGGAGGAACCTGTGCTCACAGCTGCCTCTGGACAGCAAACAGCAGAAGGAGTTTGGCAGAAAATGAGGTCAAGCCAGGAGAAGCGAGGTCTGTGGTGTCACTCGGGAGCCGCAAGGCTTCCTAGCACGGCGCTCGAGAGATTTGTGATTTCCAAAAGGGCAAAGCAAACCCTTTCCCACAATTTTCCGTGGAGGAAACAAGCAGCTTGGATGCTGGGGGGGGCAGAGAAACTCCAGTGCTGCTGAAGTTCACCAGTTTGAGGCAGAGGCAGATTTGGGATAATGCGAGAGTCAAATAATATGACAGTCATTCCTGCTTGCCAGTGAGCTTTACTTTTCCTCCAAATTTGTATTTATTAACACTTTGAACCCCATATTGTGTCCATTTTTTTTATTTTAAGCTGGAGATCTAAGCTTAGGCAATGTAATTCTCAAGTTTAAAAAGCTAAGACACCGTAAATTCCATTTTCTTCCCCAGGTCAAAGACACATAACTTAGTCTGTCAGGTGATATGATAAACCTCAATTCCCATTAGCTTTCATACTGACAGTCAGGAATTCTGAATATTTTGGAAAATAAGTCCATGCTTTGATTCTTAAGTCTAGTCTATTGCTTTAAAATCTGAAGTTAATACTTAAAAAAAAAGCAATGAAAAAAGTAATGGTGTCTTCAACAGCTGCAGGACTATGCATGTAATTCTAAAATATATTTATTTTGGAAGTAAAAATGAAAAAGATCAAATCAGAAACATCCTAATTTAACTATCAGCACTCTGTGACAGAGAAAATTTGGAAATCTTCTCTCTAACATGCAAATAGAGCAGAACTTTTTAAATTCAATTACTGATTTAACTATAATAGGATCTGCACGGGTTGTTTTCAAGGGATGAATGTTCTGACCATCAGTGCCTTGTTTCTTTTTAATTGAGGGGTTTAGCTCATGAGATCTTTCATATTTTTCTGCATTGTTTCTGTCCCTGATGTTTTATTTTGTGAATGGCCACACTGTTAGGACAATTATTCCTTCTGAGGAAGTGGCATGACTTATTTATCTGAGTTACCTGAAGGTCTTTCACTCCTGCTCCTCAGTGTCCACGTGAAATGATTTTTAGCCGTGCTTGCCATCTTGCAGAGGTACAAACACTTTGTAAGGGTTTATTAATCAGGTATGAACCAGTAATAAACCAGCAATACTGCTTCTTGGGCTGGACTGGGTTATGCACAACCTGCTCAGGTGTTTCTGTGCTGTGAGCTTTGGTTCAGAGGTGATGATGGGCAAATATAACCAGGGTGAGCCTGCATCTGTCAGGTCAATTAACAGCAAACCTCAGCTCCTTGCACTTGTGGGAGTCTGAAGAGAATTTATGGCCTTTTTCTGTCCCATTTTTAACCCTGGGCTTGCTTTTCACAGGCCTAGACAGAAAAGAGCATGAAGTTGTCCTTCAGCATCCTTTTCTTCAAGCTAGACAAACCTGAAGTCCACAGCTGCTCTTCATTCCAGCCCTTAAATGACAAACACTCTAATTACAGCACATTAAGCTGGATCTAGTTGTGGGAAAAAAAAAATATTGCAGACACCATAATAAACTACAGTTTAGAAGACAAACTATGGAGACTAGGAAGATAAAGCTGTAATTGAAATTATGTCTGGTGCATAGCAACGTTTTTGCAAGCTTCCAACTCCAAGGAACTATTCTAGGATTATAGCTACTGCATGAAAAAGTGCTGAAACATTAAATTTCCTTGAGTTTTTTATATATAACTTACCTGGAATCTTATCACAGGAGTGAATCCTGGAAATGTACATCAAAATCCTTGTTTCTAGAAGGACCTGGAAATTTTCACACACAATGAAAACACAAGGAAAATCAAGGATTTGCAGCAATTGCTGATTTTGTCTCCATTGGGATTTGAAAAGTGCGTTCATCTGGACAAACAGCTGGCATAAATAATTAGGGCCAAAAGCACTAATAGAGTACACAGACCTGCTCCACAAAGAGGCTGAAGAACACTTTCAAAGGGAGTAATACCTTGATATTGCACTTCTTTTGTTTGTTTCAGTTTCCTTCTTCAGCCACTGGAGATCTAGAAATATTTCTGAAAATAACAGGCAAGACTTCTGTTTCATTCACAGGCTCAAGCACGCAAAGCCCAATTTTTGGACATGAAAAAGCTCAGCCTAGAATCCCAAATCAACAGCACTAATTCAGAGAAGCCAAGAATTAGACAGCTTATGTCATTATTCTTCTATTTTGCATAGAGACATCTTTTGAGGATTCGCAGTTGCTCCAACTGGGAATGACATTGGCATACATTTGCCCCTTTTTTGAGTAATCCCCCTCAGTCAAATGCAGGTTAATACAGAACTTTGGTGTATATTAAAAGAAAAAAAAAAGGAGAAAAAAAAAGAAAAAATCTGCTGTGCAGAACATAATCATGTGGAAGATAAAAATCTCTCAGAAGGTGACTCCATTAAGACTGTCCTTAATTTCAAGCTCTGTAAAAATGCAAAATTGCTGAATTCCAGATGCTTTTCACAAGAAGAGCAGAACAGCGTGTGGGGTGCTGCCCAGCTGTTCTCATTTATTGCACCTGGGCCGTTGCTGCTCTCTTTGGGAGCAAACATCAAATATCCAGATCTAGTGGCTGCCAGTTGCTATTTACCTGCACTTCTGCAGCCAAAGGCCACCTTCCTTCCTGTTCAAAACTTTACTCACTGGTGGAATTATGCAAGCACACTGTAATAAGAGATCTAATTATATTGTTCCTTTTTGGGTAGGGCTTCCCCTGTCTCCAGTCAGAGGTTTGTTTTTTGGTTTTTTTTTTTTTACAGGATATTTTGTTTGTCGTTTTTTGTTCCAGTAGAGTCACAGGTCCTTTCTTAGGGTGCTCCTGAGTGGGTTTAATGATGAATGATTAATTATCAGTTTAAGGAGTGAGGTGGAAAACTACCGTCATAGCTATGACATAATACTACATGAGAACACATGAAGATTTTCTCCAAGTTTCACGTGCTCCTTCCAGCTGCCAAGCCTTGTTTCATTCTCATGGCTCATTTTAGAAATCTTTGCAGCCAGCAGATGGTTCAGGGGATGCACCTACCAAAGTCAGACCTGGTTTCGTTTAGAGGATCATTTGGAAGGAGATCCCGATAAAACCACCCACAAGATCCAATTAGTCCAGCTGAAAGTCAGTCCCGCTGTCCCGAGGGTTCAGAGCAGAATCCACACATATGTGGAACTAATGCTTTTGTCTGTCTGATATTTTGACCAAGCAAATGTATTTTAAAATCATTAATATTAGCTGGAGAACGAGAGCCCAATGAAATCTTGTCAAGAAAGAATTGCTGTTTTGCCATGTCAAGGTATTATTTGTTTAATTTTAGATTACTCAGTGCTTTCCAGGTTGGGTTTTCTTTTTCCTTCACCAAGAATTGAATCAGTTTGAATCTGACTGTCCCAGGAGGGTTTGTGCTTTGATGAACAGTATTGTGTGCAGAAAGACCCTGGATGTGATGTGATCAGAAGAAAAGAAATCTGCAAGCTCTGTTGATTATTTTTTTTTTAGCTGCAACATGAAATTAAAATAAAAATGAATGAAATCCATTTAATGAATTTTTTTTGGACAGGAAAATCAGTTGAGCAGTATGCATTCCAACAGCAACAATTTGTTTTAAAGAACTTTGGAGACTTGGTTTCTATGTTATGTAATAAATATTTAGCCACTATTCTGCTAAGTTACAAAAGGAAACAAAAGTCTACCTTTTTGTTGCAATAACTGTAGTGATATTCAGAATAATGATACAGCAAGGCACATAGCAAACTTATATTCTTCATACAGATTCTGTATGTTTTTCAGATTCTACTGCTGTATTGAACAATTAAATATTTAAATGGCCAGGACAGGGAAGGAAAGAAACCCCAAACAGTCTTTTCTTTATTCAAACTGCAGCCCATATTAGGCCCCCTTTCCTGATAGGTTCTCCTTGAGGAAATTGCAAACTGCCATCAGAATCTGCAACCAGAATGGCCTTTTCTGTGGTATCAGTTTTCCTTCTTTCTTTATAAATTCAGTAATAACAGAGATAACAGAAGAAGCATCTTTCCTGCCCATACCCTTGTGTGATAAGGTGGAGCTGTCATTGCCATCTGACAGGGAGGGAGAAACCCCAGGGGTAATTCTGAGTGCAGAACATATTTCTCTACTTAGTGTCCTGCCTTCCAAGATAAGGGCCACTCTCCCACTGCAGTGATTAACTGTGCTGGAAGCTTCTTAGGATGGGTGGGAGTAAACAGAGAAAAAGAGAGGGATGTTTCCTGAATCCACATCAGCCACAATTAAATCCCCATTACTCTGCTTTGCAGAGGAAGGTCTTCCCTCCTGTGTAGAATCTAAAGGGCTTTTTGAGGTAAGCATATATTTTTTTCCCCTTCAGGTAAATTATTTTTAAATTGTTTTTATTATTTTAAATTTTTTAAAATCATATTATGACCTTTTTTTTTTTTTTTTTTTTACTTTGAGCTGTGGTAAGAAAGCCTTGTATTCAATGCCATGCTCTTCCTGCTGGCTCTGCATTACCTGATCAACCCCTTTCCACACCCATCCCCACTGCAATAAATCCTATAAAAGACAAACCATGAGATAAAACAAGGACAGGAAACCTGCTTTTCTGTGACCACTGTGTCTTTAATCAGTCACTTTGTCTAACCAGTACAATGAAAAAGATGAAAAAGATGTTACAAACTCTGCTTTGGGCAGGGACTGTTTGGGTAGGAGTGTGCTGAATGCACCCACTGGTCCAGCTCTGCAGCTTGGATGGAGAAGGGAATTTCTAACCCAGTGTTTTCAAGTGTGAAGCAGTCCTGGGCACACCAAGCAGACCTCTAGGAGCCAGGAGATTTCATGGCTCTCCTCTCCAGGGTGACACCGCAGCTGGGAAAGGACTTTAAGAAAATCGGGTTTGGATTTGTGGCACTAAAATGTGTCAGCTGTGGGCCCGGAACACAGATGTTCACCACGAGCAGCCAGTCCAGAAAAAGCAAAAAAACTTGCTAAAAACCACAGACATGTGTGGACAGACCCGAGCTCCTGTGAGCCACGTGTTGGAGAGGTGCCACGTGTGGCTGTGTTGCCATGACTTTATTTTCAGCCTAACAAACCCAAGCCTGTGAGCACAAGGCTTCTTAGGCTAAGCACAGCACCCTGTTAGCACAGGTCTGTCTCCCTCTTCCCTGCAACATCCAGCCTCCTCCAAGAACAAACCAAGTTGTTGGATCTGCTTGTGTCTAAATGACTTCCCAGAAGCCACAGAGGAGCTGCTGGCACAGCAGAGATTTATTCTCAGAGATTTATTCTCATTCTTCAGGCTAAGAAAGTGCCCTGCATAAGGCAAAATGGAAGGCAAACAACTTCCTGCTCTGAATCCCACACCTTAGTCATTCTTTTAGCTGTGGTTCTTTTACAGCCTTTAGAGTTTAAGTTTTCCTAAGGTGCAGAGGAAAATACAGTTTCTGCAGATTCCAGCAGATTCCATTTTAAGCCTTTTTGGTTTTTTTTTCAGAAAGTTAATCTTGTACTTAGAAGCCAACAAAACCGAACTTTATGCTAAAACTATATTATGTTGAGATGATCTTGGTACTCCAGGCAACCCTTCAGCAAGATTTTCTGATCCATGTTTAAGATCAGACAAGGGCAGGCAGTGTCAGGTGAGAACAATGTTCAGCCACATCGAAAGGCTTCAGTCACAGTGAATTTTGTTCACCAAAATAATTGTGTCAGCTTCTGTCCTGTACCTCAGAAAACTCACTGTCATACCAGTTTGTTCTGTCAATAACCAGAGCACACAAGCTCAGGTGGGACTTCTTCATCCATGTTATATTTCCAAGTACATATAAACTGTTTGTAACATGCATTTCTCAGAGGTCAATGATTTATTAAGCATTTGCCTCATGGCATTTTCCCAGTTTAGCATCAGTACCCCATAATAATGATGGGCAAGCACACTTTTACAAGACTTTCATGGGACACCACAAATAATGTAATGGAATGAGTCAAGCAAGTGATGACAATTAGTTAAGTAATGCAGGAATATCTGCTGTAACTTGCACTTCAAGCAAGATATGAGGTGGAAAAGGCCAGTAGTACTAGCTCATCTCATGGGACAAGAATGTTTTTAATACACTAATTGGGAAGTGTTTCCTATAGATGTTACACAAACCCGTCTGAAGAGCATCTCATTGTATAGCAAACTTTGCTGCCTTTGGAAGTTCTCACAGCTTTGCCTCCTGTTAAACCATCTTTGCTCATGTGATGTAATAGTCTGTTCTCAGGAATTAAATACATATTCTTTCCCTTAAGTAGGAAGATGAGTAACTTTCCATGAATCAAGCTGATGAGAACATTTCCCTGAGGGAAAGCATTGCCCATTTACCGCAGGTTTATTTAAAAAAGAAGAAGAAGAAAAAAAAGATACATGGGTTATATTTACCCATTGCAGCTCAACAGAACGCTCTCCTTCTTCCAAGCTGGTACTGGCCTAAAATGTCAGCATGGACAGAAAGATGTGCTGGATTTAATCACAGCCTCATGAACTGCTCTTTTTGCTGAAGATGTAATTGTCAGTATATGCAGAAATCTTAGACAGACTTAGGTCAGGGATTTCTTATGAAGTCTAAAGAGGAGTACAACATTCTGTAACACTCACTCCCAGGGTTCATTCCTAAAACCAAAATATGTTACTTTTTACATTTTCATCTTTGCCACTCACCTGAGCACCCCAGAGAGAAACCAGAATCCCAAACCCTTACATCTTGTCCCAAAAGATTAGAGCCACTGTTTTTAAAACGCTTACCTGCTATTTCTATGGACTTATTTTATTCTTAAAAAATATTTTCTCTCCTCTTCAGCCTGATGAAGCAAATATGCTTGACCTGACTGCCAGTAACACCTCCCTGTGTGTTCCCTTAGCCCCTAAGAAAGGCAGCCGTGTGCTCAGGTGCTACCAACAGGTGAGCGACCTCGGGAGACACAAAGGCAAAGGTGACTCAGAAGTGGAGAAGGGAGCAGGAACCTGCAGGCACCACTGCTCCCACACGAGCACCTTGCAGCCAAAACCATCCTTGGGTCTGCTCTGAAGGTAAAGACCAGTCCTAAATCTGCTCCTTTTACACCCAAGTTTCACGCAGCCAAAAGAGCGCTGTTCCCTTGCTAGCGTAATAAATTGAATTATGGTGGCTAAATTAACACAGTTTGCTTGGTTCCCTCAGGATTTGGGTTTCCCAGAGCAGGCTCCATGCCCCGGGTGGGGACAGCCCCTGGCTGTGTGTGCCCTCGGTGGGTGCCCAGCAGCCAGGACCAGCTGCGTGCAGCCACACGCCCTCCTCCCACCACGCAGGAGCTCCCAGCCCATGGCAACGGGGCACAAACAGGAGTGTTCTGGGTGGCTGTGTGCAGGTTGTGGCTGGCAGTTGCCTTGGTGCCTGGCAGGCAGGTGAGAGAAGCCCTCCAAGGTGAGAGAGGGGCACTGCCAGCAGCAGCTGGCTGCTCCTGCCCGCCTGGCACGCAAGGGCTCCCTTCCCACCCTCTGCCTGGAGAGCAGAGGAGGCTGGATGTGTGAAATACCGAGCTGTGTTTCGTGTCAGGTACATCCAGGCAACGTGTGTATTTGTGATTGCCATACGTGTGGAGACCAACAATAGGACAGTTGCGAATTCTAATAATAACTGAGGAAAGGAAAGCATGGAAGGAAGGCCTTCAAACCTATCTTTTGTTTGCAATTAACCTTAGTTAATTTAAGAGCATTAGAATTAAAGCATTAAAGATGTTGCTTTTTGCTTGTAGTTAATCCTTAAAGAGTTCTGCAATAGTAACCTTTTGAAGTGTAATTTTAGAATATTGCTTGTAGCCTTGAAACTATAGCTTTAGAATGTATATAAAAGAAATATGCTCATCTCACGCCTTAATAAAGCAGAGAAAAACAGCTTGAAAAAAGAAGATGAACATCACCTCAAAGATTTATGGTTTCAACCAAGAGAAGCTGGACATCACTGTTTTGAAATTTATAGTCCCTGCAATTAAAAAGCAGACCCACATCTGGGAAGCTGGATTCCCCAGATGGGATTCGTCTTCCTTCTTTCATTAACCGGACCACCACCATCTGGGGATACTCCTTTCTGGGATACATCCTGAGAAAAACGAAATCACAATAGTGGATAGAATTGTGACATAAAAATTAAGAAATAGAAACTGCTGATGAGTAAAAATTAGGAGAGAAACTACTGAGAAAGCTGATGAGAACCTGTAAGTACCTGAGCTGATAAATACTGTAAGCCTCAACTATGGGTGTGCAGTTGGAGGGAAAACTTCCTCCACTGTACCCAGCGCTGTATTGCTCATACTTTACCATATTAATTAATAAATTGATTTTTGGTTGAATATTGGCCTAGTCAAACCTCTTATTCATAACAGATGGACACACACACAGGTGTGTGTTTGGCCACGTGGCAGCAGCATCCTGCAGAGGCAGGTGCCAAAGGAAGGTGGCATTCCTGTTGGCTTGCATTTTGGGTGCACTCTGCTGCCAGTCGAGGGACAATGGCAGCACTGTTCCTCCCACGAGGTGGAAATCCTCCTGCTCAGATAACAAATGCTGCTTTCCTTATATCTCCTGCCAGAGCTTCTGAGAAAGCCTTGGCATCCCACCTTACTCAGGAATACAACATGGTCCCCACGTCAAAATCACATGCCCTTGGAATGCTGCTTTTTACAAGTACGTGTTGAAAAAAGCCCCAGAGACAGCTTGTTTGCAAACCTTGGTTATTGCTTTGTTTTGGGTTTTAAGAACAGGACTGACACTGGAAGCCATCCTGTCCCAGCCTGCAAATAAATTCCTTTCAAAGTGAATACTCAGAATGTGTAAACCCACTAAATTTCCATGGTGATGCCCACCAAGGGGGTCTGAGTCACCCATTGGCCTGATTTCAAAGTGACCCCTTTCAACACTACCCAACAATCACAAATCTGCCAAGGTACAGATTGTATTTCCCCTCTGAAGATCCTCTCACCACTTCTCTCATCTTTTTTTTTTTTTATCTCAGTTCGTCTCAGCCTAGATGGCCCTTGAGCATTTCTGGGACAAAGAATGAGAGAATTTTGGATGACTCTTTGAATTTTATGAATCAGCCTGGCAGTTAATGGGAAAAGCACTCTCCTGATTGAATTAGAATTCAGTATGAGGATATCTCAAAATGTTTTTGTTTTTCTCAATTAAGACAAGAGTAAAACACTTCAGATTAACCCATACAATTTGCTTGACCTGAAAAAAAATTATTCATTTTATATTTGGATCTTTAAAACTTTTGGTCCAGTTGCTCCTCTTTAGGATTGAGAGTATAAAAACAAAGACTTTCTAGGAAAGGAAATTTTCCCACAGAAAAGTGTCTCAAGTTTAATTTTATAGATTAAAGTGTTTTAAACTGCAAAAAATTTGATCCAACCTTAAAAGCACATTTGGTGTTCTCAGCATTTGTCAGTGTGCATAGGAAAGAAATTAAATAGTATTTCTACCTCTGGATCCTCTGGATTACTTAAGAGCTCAAGAGGTAATGAGAACATTTTTCTGGCTGTGTTTTAGGGTCTAAGCTACAGCAAACTTTTACTGAGGTGCCAATGCTCTTGTCCCAACAACGTTCCATTTGAGTGAACTTATTCCATGTTTACACCACCACACTTTGAAGAGTGTAAGGTGCTGGAAATCCATGTCTGCTTTGTGTTCCTGTGACAATGGTTTGCAGTTGCCAAAACTACAGTCTTTTTTCCACAATATAAATAAAAATTGGACATGCAGGGTTAAGATTAGATGCCATTCCATTCCCCTTCAGCTCTTGTAAACAGCAGGTGTTTGGAAGAAAAAGGAGGGATCAGGAATCTAGGAATCAGGAAAAGAGATAACATGTCCTTAGTAGGGGAAGAAATACAAAACCTGGATTTCCAGTGTGATAGCAAGCAGGCTTCTGAATCAACAATGTCAAAAAATCACTGCATTCCACAGAGGAAATGGGCATTCGACAAAAAATCTTTCCAGAACTTCAAGTTTTCATGTGAAATTGTGTCCCAAAAGCTCTCTATTCAGACACTCTGACAAGGTGCTCTTCTAGGTCAGAGGAGCTTCCCAATCATCAGATCCTCATGTCCAGGTGCTGGCAAGGCCAGAGCTGTCACATTACAGTCTCTGAAAAATCCCTTCACTCAGGATTTTTCTCCTGGGAAGATGAGAAGCCTCAGAGAAAAGGGGAACAATTTTTATCTCATTTGCTTCTCCTGTGTTGTGCTCATGTGGAATGTGTTTGGAGATTGTTTACCCACAGGTGATTGTTCCATTGGATTCTGGTGTGAATTGTTTTGACTCATTGGCCAATCAATGCCAAGCTGTGTCCGGACTCGAGAGAGAATCATGAGTTTTCATTATTATCTTTTAGCCTTCTGTAAGTATCCTTTCTGTATTTAGTATAGTATAGTATAGTATTCTTTAATGCAATATAGTATCATAAAATAGTAGATTGGCTTTGAGGTGTGAAATTGAGCGGTGCTCTGCGTCAATTCACTTTTATCCCGCTGATCAAAGGCAGAGTGAGCTGTCATAATTTCCAGCATAGGACAGAGGTGAGAAAAGTGCTTTGGATAGGACTATCAAACAGGAAAATGCAGCTTCTTTTTTTTTGGTTTGGTTTGGTGTGGTTTGGTTTTTGGTTTTGGCTTTTTACACCACAAAGTGCTGTGGAAGACTTGTGCTTTCCAACCAATAACATCTTAGAACACAAAAACTCCACTGATTCTGTGGAGAGTATAAGTCAAGTCACAATAGGATTTTTGACCTATTTTTAAAAATAGAGTGTGTCAACCAGCAGTGTCAACAAGTATTTGAACTACTAGATATGGAAAACCAGACTGATGTTCTCCGCTGCTTTAAATCTGTAGGGCTCCTAAACTCACCCTGCCATCAAATTTCCTATCCATTCATAGTTTAAAACCAAATTTGATTAGAACTTTTAAGGTATTCTCTCAGAATATATTATTTTTTTTTCAAAAATACCATTTCCTAATGGCAACATGGTTTCAAGCTCTGTGCTGTAGACTATTAAAGCAAATGTGGCCTCCCCTGGTTGATTCAGTAGGAACTCAGTTTGTGAAAACTTCCCTTTTTGCCTGCCTTTAAAGACTCTTTCAGCACATTCCGACCCATTGGGTCAAATAGCTGCTGTTACCATATAGATGTTTTCAAAATTTTGATAGAAACTAGAACAGTTTAATACACCTTCTTCCAAATACACTGAATATAATTACAAAGGGGGCTCCTGTGCTGTGAACTTTCTGGTTTTTGAGGGGTTAATTTTTTAAATTACTTTTAATCTATTGCATTTTTATCTTTCTTTTACTGTATTGTGAAGCTAGTCTTTAAAAGCTGGTGGTAAAACTCCAGCAGTTTTCAACAAAAGAAAAGGAGAAAAAAGATAAAGAAAAAAAAAAGAAAGAAAGGAAGAAGTTGCACTGGTTCCAGATGACCAGAAGGCAAAAAATGTTGGTGGTCCTGTTCCCTTTGGTGCTACAAGGAAAAAAAAAGAGTTTTATTTCTATTTAAATGCTTAAAAGGGGGGGAAACGGGGGACTAGTCTATCAAATACAATCTCATAACAGTTTTGGAAGGGGTTGTAAGGGAATGACATTTCTATTAGCATTTGGGGGCTATGAAAACATGGGTCATTGCAGCAATATCTAAAATATATGTTTGAAAACGTCTAGATGTTTCTTCCTGACCCAGTGTGCCACACTGTAATATCAAAATGAGCATTTTTCATCACAGAACTTTGGGTACTGTGCACTGTGCAGCACAACAAAACCACTTTCTCAGCATTAGATCTGTTTCTGTTTGGACTTAAATATTTTTGGGAGGAGAGGAACGGAGGGAGGGACGGAGGGAGGAAGTGGCAGAAGGAAGTGGCGGAAGGAAGGAAGGAAGTGGC
>WBNP01001605.1:25136-36030 GCA_013401095.1 Passerina amoena | reverse complement strand
TTAGTAAAGGCCTCTAAGATCATTGATTCCTCATTGATTCCAACCATTAACCCAGCACTGAACCATAACTCCTTGCAACATTCAAGGATGTTCATGGTGCTGTCCACTGTGAACAAGGAATGACAAATCCAGCTCTCTGAAACACTCCAGAGTTATGGGTGTATTCTTATATAAAGTATCTCCACAGATGTGGGCTGGGAAGGGTTTCCAAAAGAAGCTGAGAATCAACTCAGTGCCAAATGCATTCTCCCCAGAGAAGACACAGCTCTGTTTTTGTAGTTCGGACTCAGATTCAGATTGTGATCAATTCCTACTCCTCCCCACAGCAGTCCAATTCAGTTTTTAACACATTTCTGTGAATTCAAGGTGAGAGAAGGTGACTGTTTTCCAAGTCAAAGCTTAAATCTCCACTATTATTATGGTATTTACAATGGTTTACAACCCACTTTTGTAACATATGTACTTTCACTCTTACATTGCAACAACTACTTTTGGCTTTAATGTCAAGTTAATTTCTGATCTGTGAATACATTTGTGGATGTGGATGTGTGCTGTGTGCACATACACATTTAAAAACCATCTTTTTGAAGCACACTGGGAAAATGAGTGGGAAGATCACTCTCTTTCTGGTTACTGCGTTAGGGTTTTGTTCTAGAATTAAAACCTCCTGGTTCTTGGGAAGCAGCAGTGAGGAAATGGTTCTGTTCAGGCAGGCTGACTCAGAGCCTGCACCTTTTTTTTTTTTTTGGTGCTAATAGAATCTAAATTGCAGTGAATCAGAGGAGTAAAGTGGAATGAGACAAAGGGCATGCTGGAAACACTTGAGTCAGTCACATGCTGCAGTCACTGTGGCTCACCTTGAGCTGATAATACTTTACAAAAGACTTTAAAACACGGGGATGTTATTTTGCACTTTGATGACAGTGCAGCACGTATTTTCCATTCTCTGGTTGCTGTCCATGCAATAGACTGTGGAAGAGATGCTGAAAAGCCCATGCTTCTCCAAAAACATGCATTTGCTTGGGTAAAAAACTGTGTTCTTGCAGTACATGTGGGCTTATTTATTGTTGGTATTTCTAAGGATGCCAGTCAAGGTCACAAGATTCAGTTACTCATGTGCAAATACATCTGGAATGACACATCCTCTGTCCAACCACTTCCTGTGACATTAGATGTGAGCAATACTGAGAAGCATGTCAGAGATGGGAAGAGATGGAATGACTCTCCCCAGGGCTTGGAGTTGCCTGCCACTCTCCCTAACACTGTGTCTGTCTGCAGCAGATAAAAAGGGAGTTTAACCCCAGAGTGTTGGTGCTGCATCTCTTGATACAGAGGCATCTGGCTGGACACTGCACATTCTGCACCTGGATTAGCTATCTTGATTCTTAAAATTGTGTTTTCAAAGGTTTTACCTTCACTGGATTCACATAAAATGGGCGCCTGTTGTCTCTCCATCATTTCCAGAGCAATGCTCTTGTAGCCGCATTTTGTGGCATACAGAGAGTCTGGGAGGGCTCTGCCTTCTCTCACACAAAGCTCCTGAAATCCACCTTTAATTGGTCACACTGAATGTGTGTTTCTCCCTTAATCATGCCCATTTTTGGGTCACAGGAATCCTGGGCTGAATGCTATGTAAAAACTCCTGTTGGTGTTTTGTATTTATCCTTTGGGGCCACACTTACACTTACAGCTCGTTCCTTAAGACCTGCCTAGGCCACAAATAAATTTTCAAAATCTATTCTGAAAGAGTGCTGAAAGCACCAGATGACTTTTATCTTAAACATGAGATATTTTCTTCTGGTGCTACCCAAACCCTGCTTTTACTTCCATAGAACAAACCTTCCCTCTGAATTACTAAGTAAAATTCTGTTTTTGCTGTGGTAATCTTCCTTTTTTCTTCATGCACCAAGGCAAACACTGCATTAGGCCAAATAACCCAATGTTGTTTGGGAAAATGTCTAACTACTAAGGGCACTCGTTATGAAAGTTCATCTGATTAAAACTGATTAGGAAGCAAATCTCAGGATGAAAAGAGGCTTTTGTGAACTTTTCTTTGAAAGCACATTAATCCCTGATAAGACATGGTGTGATACAGAGACTATTACTATTTTGACCTCTGGTAACTCTTCTGAAATAATTCAAGGGATGAGTTTGTCAACATTAATCTGTAATCTTTAATTATAGGCAGAGTTCAAATTGATTTTATTTTGTTCATCCTCACTTTCCCTTCTCTAAAAGCCCAGGGGCCAAGAAAAGAAAAACACTTGTGTGGCATCAGTAGAACTTGCCATGAATGACAATTTCACTTTCTTTCCAAGTCATAACTCAAAGCAAACTTGACAATCTACGAAGTGACACTGCTATAGAAGGAAGAAACACCACTGGTGAAAATCCCAAGTCTAAAGAGAACCTTTCCCCACCATGAAGGGAGTAATGGACAAAAATTTCTCTCAGGAATTGAACATCAGATCTGGATTCTTTCTTCCCAGACCATTTAATCCATCCATGCACAGATGGGCAGACGCCTCATTCCATTTCATGAACTCTTCCCTGCCTCTGTGCAGGACACAGAACCATCTGCATTGTTTATTTAGATATCTTTCCTATTTTCTCTGTTTGCCATATTTTTTTCCTCTGTATTTTTGCCTTTAGTGGTGTCATAATCTCAACTCTTAGTTTGAACTGTATTTTTTTTTATCTAGTCAAGACAATTTTCTCTGGTTATAAATTTCATAAAAAGCTCATAGAAGGTGTTTTTTTCTTCCACTAGCCCTCCAGCTCAACCAGTCTGGGGTCAGCACAGAGCAAGAACTGCACCAGAATATAGCTGGTTTATGTATGAATTTTATAACAATTTACAGGGATAAGACTCAAGATATCACCTTGCAGATATAGATTTGATACAGGCACAATGGATCCAGGTGGAACTGAAAAAGGAGACATTCTGGGTTTTCACATATTAAGTAAATTTAATTTCATGTGCTCTCTCATTGCGCCTGCCTGTGGGCAAAAAGGTGAGAGGAGCTGTAATTGGGTTAATCCTCTATATTGTGCTAACAGGCATAGGAAAACACATCCTGCTCCAAGATATCTAAATAAACTTCCCATTTATGATGTTGTGACTCGGCAGACAGATTTTTTAAATCTTTACAGCTCTTTGGGAGTAATGCTATCAAAATAGCTCATTCACCTCTCAAAAGGGGTAAATTCCTGCTGGTTTGCTGCTAATCTGAGTTTTGCATGCACCTTTGCATGATTTATTTAGCACTGGGAGGGACCTGCCCTTTTTCAGTCACCTTATCTTCACTTCATATTTTCATCCTTTTAGTGATATTTTGTGTCTTACAGACACTTTATACACCGTGGGATTAACTCACTGTGATGCCTTCCACCCCTAAATGTATTGCTACAGCTAATTTTTGATCCAGAGCCCGTGGAGATTAAAGTTCCTCTTTGCAGATGCCTTGTTTCCTTGCTCTCCTCACTGCCAAATTCTCTTTACTATGAATTTATTCCAGATTTGCCTTCTAAGAGAAGGCATGACACTTCTTCGCCCATGAATCATCTTACTTCAGTGCACTTTTGCTTTTCTTCTAAAACCCTGTGTAAACACTTCCTTCACAGGTTAAACCAAGCCTCCAGAACACTGAATTTTTCCCCCACAGAAATGTCATTAATTCTTGAACTGATTGCTGATTTTTTTTCCCCAGGAAAAAAATCATTCAAATCGATCTCTTAAAAATTGGATTAGGAACTGCAAAATAAGAAAATGCAAATGTTGGATTTCTCCCAGTCTTGCATACTGATTAAATTATTACACCTAGAGATCAATTTTTTTATTTCTCAGCAGTGAATTGAGAATTCTCCTCTCCTTTTACTGGGAGTGGAGTAAATTGTGGAGCGAGTTATGATAAATATTGAACTTGTATATGTAAAGACAGACTGAGGATGCCAAACACGAAATTACACCTGATGTCCTCTGTGAACACAACTGGCTTATTACACAAATCCAGAGTTCTTTCACTGCACTTTCAAGAACTTATACTAAAGTCTACATTTCAGCAAAATTCCTTGTGTATATGCAAACTTGTGTGTAGAATATGATTCCAGACAATTCCCAGTGTTGCATCCTATTTAGTAATTTGAGCATTTCTTCAGAGGTGATGGTATACGAGCAGTGGCTTAGATTTTGGATGCATCCTTTCAAGATTTTCCTCTGTTTGAGATCCCTTTTACCACTGTACTTTTATTTTTATGGATTTTCTCTACAAAACCAGTTGTCTTTCCTGATGATTAGGGCGACCAGAAATGTTTAGCTGCAAGACCAATTTAGCCTTTTTGGAAGACTTAAGCTTTGGAAGACTTAAATTTGGAAGACATAAGCTGAAGGTTTGGGTACACATTTGTCAGTGCTCACAGTCTTACAAGCTCTTGTGAGGGCTTACATCTCCAGTTTTAATGCCATTTACAAGTCTGTGAACCTTTGTAAGGTCTCATCCACCTCCAAAGGGCACCTCAGCCAGAAGAGGGGTACTCTGGGTTCTGAAAATTTCAGGGCAGCTCTGATAGCTTCCTGGTTCAAATTCTTATTTCTCTGCCTCAATAAGAGTGTTTTGGCCAGAAAAATAAAAATCCTTCATCCCTTTTACTTTTAAGGACACTGATTTTTGTTCATTTGTAGTCGATTTCGTCTTTCATTGGATATTTTGGCTTCCATTGCTGACTTTACTGGAAGCAGATTCCAACCAGCTGATTCAGAGATGGGATCATTACAGCTTTCAGGGAAGACACATGATCCATCTCTTCTTTCTGAGAAAAACTCTCAGTGCAATCCCTAAACTCAAAGGTGATGTTTTGGTTGGATTCACAACTCTTGGTACTCTAAATTCAGGCCTTCTTTGAATGCAACTTCATGTGTTGAAAAGCTAATTCTGAAAACCTAACCATGACATTTCAAGGGAGTTTTTTTTAACCCTCTTGTTCTGTGGGTTTTGTTCTGACAGATTTCCTTCATTTCCATGATTTATTAAGTTTTGTGAGTACTCCAACCTTCAGACAAATCTGTCAGCTCTGTTCCTAGAAGATGAACCTCTGGTTTGAATCTCCCAAAATTGTTTGAATACCATTGGTCTTGTGATTAATACTCATCCTGGCATGGGATTTTTGGACTCCTGCATTCATCTTTTCTTAACCCAGCCCCATTTTTGTGCATGCTGACCTGGTGCAACCTTTCCAGGGCATCTTTCCCTGCTGCCTGCTGTGGTGCCATGCCTTGCCAAGAGGTATGAAGAGGTAAGGAGCATCTTCCTATTGTGTGACCTGTTTTCTCTTCTCCAATACTCTGCCTTGATTGAGTGCCACGTTTGTCCTTTTACATCTTTTGTGATTAACAGGGGTAAGTCCTGGCTTGAGCTTGTGCCTGTAGGGCCCCTTGCAATTATCATCAGGCACCCACAAGTCTTGCCAACTTCACAAAAATGTATGTTACACAAATCTCAGGCCCCAAAAGCATCTCTTTTCTTTCCTTCCTTGTTTTCCCTTTTTTTTTTTTTTGGTAGCAATTAAGTTACCATTGTCTATTTCTCCAAAGAAACCCATTTTTCACACCCTACATCTACTACTTTGCAAGTAAACATTGTTGAGCAGAGGGCACAGAAAAGTCATGGAGCTGACACTGCAGAATGATTTCTAGTCTCATTTTTTCTGTGCTCCCTTTCAAAACAATTTTATCCAAGCAGTGTATTTTCTCAAGTGCTTCTGGGCTGTTTTGCTTGCTTAGTCTCCTCCAGCAGATAAAAATCTTTTTTTCTTCAAGATTTCTGGTACCAGAACATCTAAGCAGAATCCACTTAAATTTTCCACATTCATTGAGAAGACATTCTTCTGGACTTGAAGAAATCTGAGGTGCTTTGGTGAAAGTGCTTATGATTTGACTTGAGTCATAGACCTCTGAAGAGCCTCCTCTGAACACATAAATAAAATACAATTTTCATGCTCATTTCCCCAAATGCAGTGTGCTGTAAAACAGCATTTTTCACATGGTTTCCACTTGCAGACACAGTGACTTGAGACACAACTCTGCTCCCCCGTCCCACAGTTGGAGAACAAATTTAAAAAATTTCCTGCTAAAAGGTTCAATGATCCAAAATTTAGGTGTTAAGGTACCTGATCTCTAATGTGTCCCCTTCATGCAGAGGACTGTGTGAGGTATCCAGTTTTCCTATAACTGTTTGGGAAGAGTAATGGCTTCATAGGGAGACCAACACAATAAAGAAGGAGACACAATCATGGGCAATAAAAGAATCTGACATCAGCTGTGGAAACTTGGGGTCTGAGACCTCACCATTCTCAGTCCTCAACGTTTTATGCAGATTTTTTTCCTCAATTTTTTTTTACTCAATTACTGACCTCTTGTCTCTATGGAACTCACCCACAACACTGAAAAATCAAGTTCAGTACAGTCTCTTTTCCAGTGTACCTCTGCTTTCTTCCTTTCAAACTTCAGTAGCTATCAAATAATGGAATGAAAACATTGATTAAGTTGGGAAAGACCTTTAAGATCAGTGAATCCAACCATTAACCAAGCCCAGCACTAAACCATGGTCCCAGGTGCCACATCCAAGTCTTTTGACTCCCTTCAGGCATGGTGAATAATCTACTTCAAGCAGCCTCTTTCAATGCTTGACCACACTTTCAGTGAAGAAATTTTTATTAACATCCAATCTACATCTGCTCTAGCACAACTTGAGGCCATTTCCCCTTGTCCTGTGATTTCAGAAGCAGCCCAATATAAAAATCTTGAGAGTAAAATAAGGGGAAAATACTAACTATATGTCAACCCTTAGCAAAATGGCACTCCCATTTAAACAGAGGTGGCAATTAAGGTAAAGTTAGTCTACCTTAAAAGTCTGTGTTGCTGTGTCCATCACTCCTCAGCATTGCTCTTTTGTATAATTATCATTATTCAAATAATCAGAATGTTCCATGAACTAGAACTTGGAAAATGTCTGCTAGGAAATTAGATGTTTATCCTCAACTGCACAGGGTATATTTATAACCTGGAATAAAAAGGCTGTCCTGAGGAATTTGGAGGTTCTGTGGACCTGCTGGCACAGGATTTAATGGACTGTAAGCTGATTACACCCAAAACTGAAGGAGGTTAGATAATGGCAGAAGCTAATGGAGCAAACTCTGTTGTATGCATCCTGTGCAATTCTGCTGAACTCAGCTGACTGCACAAAATATGGCAGAGGCAGAATTTATCCTGACAGCCCTCAATTCAAACACAGCCTTCAAAGTAAGTTTTGGAGTTTGCTGCCCAGGTTTGTTTAATGTACATTTTAGCATTCATCATTCTCTGTTTTCACCTCTGGGATAAAGAGTTTTGGAGAGGAGTGTTCAGGCTTGGTCCAGGAAAGGAAGGACCTCAACATTCAGTATTTCAATGGGGGGAAAAAAAATCAGAGCAAAAAGTTAATATTTATAGCAGTTGTGCTGTTTGAAAGAGGTAGATTTTCTAGCCCTGGCATTCTTCCAGTACAACTTGTCAAACCAGGTTACACATGAAATGTGCCTGCAGCCAAAAATGTGAGAACTCAGTGTGACGATGTGCAGAGGCTTGTTTGATTTGGGGTGATTTTCAATTTTCATCAAAGAAACTACATGATCCTCTCTCATGGGTAATATTTCCAAGGCTCATTATTATTCCCTTGTTTGCTTTGGTTACTGGGGCTCATTGGAGGAAACATTTAATTTAGTTTCTTCATTATGAGACGCTTTTTGTCAAGGTGCAACGCTGCGCTTTGTTCTTTAGGCTTCTGATCCATAAAAACCTCCCTGGCTTTGCCATGTTTATTGACACCCAAGGGAATCTGCATTGCATAACGTGTCAGACTTGATTTGTTTGTTTTTCCTTCCCAATTGTCTCTATTTTTCTAGAGAAATATTCTCCAAATTTTTTTTTTCAGACATAACGACAAAAGCTTATGTTTGAAACGTTACTGATTTCACAGTTTGAAGAAATTTATTTCATATGACAACATCAACACAAGGGATAAATAATTATTTTACTCTGTTTCTGCTTAGAGGTGGTAACACACAGATCAAGGATTGCAATTTCTGTAAACATGCCAGCTCAACAGGCTGTGATTGTCCAACCACATTTCTAATTAATTTTTAAATAGAACGAACTATCATAGTTTTTCTGTTTGAATGAGAATTCTGTTTGCCAGCCAAAGTAGTTGCAGCAGCTTAGGTATGATTTTAGTGAACCTGTTGCTTTTTTATGCAGTATATTATTTTTATCTTTCACTAGTTCGTGGCTACAAAGAGATACTTGTGCCAAAGAGAGAAAAGAAATCCAGAGGTCCATGCCATGACAGGTTTTTGGAGTTTCTGTGCATGAAAAAACAGTTCTGCATAGACTGTCTTACATTTTTATTTAAGTTCTTGACTTCCAGTTAGTGGAAAGTTGTTACAACTTGTCAGGTGTGAAAGTAATGAATAAATATTGAGCGTTAATTAAATAAATATTACAGTTTTGTAACGTGTCCTTTCCATCTGTTCTCGATTGTTCTTCGTTGTGCAAACACATTTTCCCTTCCCTATCAGACATTACCTTTAGTCCTCCCAGTTTCAGTTTTCAGTCCTCCTGATTCACACCAGATTTATTGTTTTACCTGAGAGAATCTTCTGTCCTACCCTGATTTCCAAGGACTATAACCAAAACCTCTTTCCTTTTTTGCTCTGGAGGTTGGAATCACATCTCATCTGCTACTTAAACATTCCCTTTTCACAGCCTTCCTCATTAAGTTTCCTTGCAGACTCTCCTCTTGAAATTACCTTTTTGCACCTTCTACCCCCTTCTCCCTCATTTTGTTAATGGAATAAAAATAAAGCTTATTTCCCTTCCTTCATATATTGTTTGACCAAGGTAGAATATGTGGCTTGTGGAGGTCAGATTAGCACACGAACTATTTTCCTGGCAGTTTTGTTCTTCTCTTTGTGTGGTTAGGTGGAGGCTGCTCATGTTTTTAAAATAATTTCTGCAAGGTATACAACTCCTTGTGTACCTCCTCCAGTATTTATTGTCTCTTCTGTTTTATGAATTCATCGGTGTCACTTGTCAGCATCTCTATGCTGAATTTACCTGCAACTTGCAACAGCAGAGTGGAGATAAAACTGAATTTAGAGATGTCAGGCTACTTATTCTGTAGAGCACATGTGCTGTGAAAAGTGAAAAGCCTGGGTTCTCCTAAAATCAGCAGAGGTAGCTGAAGGGAAAAAGACATTTTTTGAGAGAGAGGAAGGAGGAGAACAACCTGACAGCATTGGAGTGGGGGAGCAACCTTCCAGAACAGGTTGGAGCTGGCTGCTGTGAACCCAAGAGGAGCTGATAGTGTTGTGCCAACTGGCTGCAACCCTGGCAGCAGGTGAAGCTCATTTCTGTCAGACTTCTTGACTCTGAGTGGTTCCAGCAGTGTAGATACTGGTGGTGGACCAAAGAGACAGAGGGAGATGGGATCTGCTCCATTATTCTGCTCGGAGCAGCTTAGGCCCAATCTTTTAATTAGCAAAACCTTAAGTAGGGTTTGGGTGTCCCTGGCTGTTTGCTGTGCAGGGAGGTTATTCAAATTATCAAGCACGCTTCTCACACGTGGTGAAACCACTGGAATTATTGCCCCAGATCAATGCAAATGAAGGAGGGACAATATCAGCTTAAGAGGCCTTAGATCAGGAAGGGATTTCTGTGAGGGAAGAGGAGGGAAACAGCATGTAGGGAATGGAAAATCCTCCTGAAGACAGCTTAGAAACACCATGCTACTTTCAAGAAGAGCGGTCTAAACATCCAAAATACAAAAAACTATTTATAAATAAATATCTCCTATGACCAAGCTAGACTTGACCTCATCTGAGCACATGGAGAGAATACATTAATAGGATAGCTTGCCTTTCATTCAGGGGCAAATTGGCTTTTGGAAGACAGCGAGATGTCAACAGCTTTTCACAATGTTGTCCCAGACTTCAAACTGAGTGTAAACCCTCTCCAATGAAAGGATTCTGGTCCCAATCCAAGTCCCACCCATTATCCTCTGCAGAGTGAGTCAGAGCTTCCCAAACATCCATGATCTTATGTCAACACTTTTTTATATGAAAGGAGAAGAGTCCTCTACCCTGGAGACTTATCATGGATAAAAATAATTTCAAATACATGTTGATCTGGAGTTTTTAAAACACAAATGTCCAAATAAAAACTCAGGTTTAGGGAGCAGGTTTCTGGTGTTATCAAGGAGAAGGCAGAGGAACAGAGCTGCTAAGAAGTCCTTACTGAAAGCAAGTTTGTGACTTTCTCAGCTCTACAAAATTCCTCCTCCCTTCTTCCTCTTCCCTCCAGCATCACTGAACAATGCGTTCCAATATTATTTCAATATATGACTAACATAATTAGCTTAATGTTTCGCTCTTTCCTCACATAAACCTGAAAGTAAACCATAATTGCACTGTAAGTAAACAAAGAATGGCACGTGAGGCCTCCCTTGAAAAGTGCTGGTGCAAACAGAATTTTGCAGAGGTAGCAAAAGCAGTAAAAACTGTTCAGCTTAATAAATTTCTTCTACTCACCTTAATTTCCAGCAGAAATATTCCATTCCAATGAAGAGATGTGCTGTGGGAAGGCCAAGAGACCCTCAGGTCTTCCCTGTATATCCCTGGAGAAACATGCCAGAAAAAGTGAATATTCGAGTAGCAGACACATGATTGGAATTTTCAAAGGCAGAAAGCACCTGAAAATTGAGGTGCACAATGATCTATTTTTCTTAGACAATGTTACAGTTAAAGTACATGCATGAGTGTATAAACTTCTAAATAATGTGCCTCACAAATGCACATGTGTGTA
>WBNP01001604.1:0-26446 GCA_013401095.1 Passerina amoena | reverse complement strand
TGCCAAGCTGAGCGGGAAGGATGGGAGGGATAACGGAGACCACTTCCAGCGGGATGCCGGGAGGGAGCGGGCGCATCCCGGGCAGCATCCTCCGGGAATGGCGCATCCCGGCTGTGAAACAACCAGTCCGATGGTGTGCTGGCTGCTCCAGGGGAGGCTGCAGGGATTCCTTGAGCTGCCCTTTTGCCGGCGATCCATTCAATCGCTGTCACGCCGCACGTCTCGCACGTAGGGGCTGGGAAAGTGGAGCCCTCGGAGGCGCTGCCTGGGCAGAGCCGGCCCAGGGGAGGGGGATGCTCCGGCAGGGAAGGGGCTGCCGCTGCCTCTCTCCATCCTTGCGGCTGCTTTTTCCCGTCCCTGGGGCTCGGTGCGTGCGGGACACACGCCGGGGATGCTCCCGTTGGGATCACGGAAGGTGTCTGGGATTGCAGCTGGGAAGAGAGGAATAGGACTGACAGAACGTGCGGTCTGGGCTTATGGGGGGGGTTGGCGAATATTGAGGAGGAGACAGTGAAAATGCTTGAAGTGGGGAGGTGGCTGTTTTATCCGACTTTTTATCGAAGTAAATTTCCTTCCCTTTTTGACTGGGTGTTCTTTTTTTTTCTTTTTCTTTTTTCTCCCCTCCATCTCTTTTACCCACTGGTGAAGCTCTGACTTTCTGGCAAATAGCAAAAGTGATAAGCTCCTGTTAAATACCCTCTGAAAGTCATCCCTGCCCTTGACTTACCTGGCTGGATGTCGATAAGGAGTAATGAATATGCATTGAAATCCCTGATAGCTTCCCAGCAGTGGTGAAAAGAAATGATGAATGAGGCCTTTGTGAAAGACTGCGAGCAAAACACTGGGTTCTGTTTCATCCCCGATGCGAAGTTTCCCGGGGACTTTTGGTTTGGGCTCAGATTCCCGATGAAAAGTTGCTGGCTGATGCCGTGGTGGTTCGGGAGGTGCTGTGCCATGGTGCAAGGGCAGCAAAAATCCTGAATTTGGGGTGTTTCAGTGTTGCAGCAGCCTTTGGGGGTGACACGTGTGTGCCCACCCAGTGCCAGCCCTGCGGCTGTCACAGCTGCCTGGAGCCACAGGGACACGAACAGTACCCAGCATTGTCCCTTAACTCTTGGAGTGCTATTTAATGGCCCTAAATCCTCTTAGCTCTGCTCTTTGGGATCCTTTGTCCCCTGGCAGGTAGGGAAAGGAAGAGTTTCCTTATTCAGGTATTATCCCTTCCTCCTCCCTTTGTCTAATAATTGTGTGGGTTTTATGCAAAACAGACTTGCACCCATGGCTTGGATGAGGATGTGAGATTGTTAGAGGGGGGAAAGTGTTTTTCTGGGTGTGTTGCACAGCTCCCTTGTGCCCCAGCACAGAAAATTGGCATTTGCTGCCAAAGTCTTTGGGAGCTGCCCTGGGGTTTTGAAATGCAGCACTGGGCAGGGGGCAGGTTGCTCAAAGAGAGGGAGTGAGGGCAGCTCCAGACTGGGGAATGAAACAAGAAACAAACAAAAAAAAGAGAAATTATATTTTAGGTGGTTTTTAATGTTTTGCCTGCTGAGTTTGCTTTGGTGAGAAACTTGGGAAGATGATGGGTGGCTCTTCTCTTCCATCTGGGTACCAGTGCCATAAATCTTCCTTGTGGCCTTAATTTGGTTTCTCCAGCTGCTGGATTTATTTCTTTTCTTAGAAGGGGATGTACTTTGCATTTTCTGTGGGTTCCTCTCAGTTTGTTTGTCCTTTCCAGATCCACACTGACTAAAACCTCCCCCAGCGCTGTGTCCATCCCAGGGAGCCCCTGGCATGCCCTGGTCCCACCTTCAGGCAGCTGTGGCAGGCAGGCAGAGCTCTCCACCCAGGCCATAATTAAGCTGGGTTTTATGGCTCTGCCACCAGCCACTCACTCCCTGCATTCCTTTCCTATGAGGTCTCTGTGCTCACCGGGTGGATGGAAGGACGGGTGGCTGAGAAATCCCCTGCAGGGTCCCATCTGTCCTGCAAATGCTGCTCTGGGGTTTCCTTCCAGCTCTTTGACATGGACCCTCTTCACCACAACAACAAAAACCCCAAAAACAACAACAACAACAAAAAAAAACCACACAACAAACCCCAGCCCAACAACATAGCTTGAGTTTGTGTGGGAAAAAAGGATAAATCACTTGGATATCTGCTTTTAAATGCTGCTAGTTCTGTGGTTCTCTTGCCTTGTTTGTCTTCAGAAAGTTCAGTTAGCTGGTTGTGTGTCAGCTGGAAATCTAGTCAGATGTTCTGGGAGATGCTTTCTGTGGGTGAAGATCTGGACCAGAGCTGGTATTTCAGCACAGACACTGCTGCAGGGACAGGTCCAAAGTCCTTGGCTATCCTTGAGCTTTTCATGGAATTGCCAAGCCATTGGAATGGGAAGTTGTGCTTGCCTTGATATAATTTTTTTTTAATTATTTTTTTATTTTGGTTGCAAATGAGGAAACTGAGGCACAGAAGCTCTCCAGAGAGCCAGTGGCTCCTTGCCCACTTTGCACCCATCAGGATTTTCTTGCTGTGGCTTTCATGTTTCCTCCAGCTGCTGAAGGACTTGGAAGGAGTCCAGATGAAAACAAGTGCCTTGTTGGGTCAATGCAGAGAACTAACAGCTCCTCTTCTTTTTCCTTGCAGCCTGTGGGCCTCAGCTTGCCAATTCCCCCACTGTGATAGTCATGGTTGGCCTCCCAGCCCGTGGCAAGACCTACATCTCCAAGAAGCTGACTCGCTACCTCAACTGGATCGGGGTCCCCACAAAAGGTAAGGCCTGCACTGGCTGCCAGGGGAAAGCAGGGGGCCTGGTCCTCAGGAATTCCTCTAGTGGGAGATGGGAGGTAGTGGGAGATGTTTCCAAGATCCCACAGGCCAAATATAAATATCTGTGGTTTCATATCCTGGGTTCTCCTTCACCTTGAAGACCAAGGGATGCCCTGAGGATGGAATTTCTTGGCCCCAGCTTGCTTTAACTGCAGAAGGTACACAACTGAGTCATGTCCCTCATTTTGATGGTTTGTTTTTTTTGTTTTTTTTTTTTGCTTTTCCCACCTAGTTTTCAACGTTGGGGAGTATCGCCGCGAGGCCGTGAAGCATTACAGCTCCTACGACTTCTTCCGTCCTGACAACGAGGAAGCCATGAAAGTCAGGAGGTGAGGCTGGGCTCCCTGACCCCACCTGGGGCTGGGGCCCATGCCTGGGAGCACACTTACCCAGTTTGGGCCTGATAAACTGAGAACCTGGGCTCTGAATTTCCCCATGACCTCAAATTCAGAGCTGGGCTCTGAATTTCTTCCCCTGCCTGCTCAAGGAGGGTTTAAAACTAAATCTGTCCAGGATTGGTGACTTCAGGGTGACTGCCACACCCCGAGGACACCAGGGCCACACGTCTGTCCCCTCTTTTGCAGGCAATGTGCCATGGCTGCCCTGAGGGATGTGAAGCTGTACCTGACCGAGGAGGCCGGGCAGATTGCGGTGAGCTCCAGATGTGCTCAGATGGGCTTTGGCAGCTGTGCTGACCCCAAAGCTCCTCTGCAGTCCCTTTCTGAGGAGGGGCTCTCTGGGAAACCAGCTCCTTGTGGTGCTAATTGGGATTTTTTGCTTTTAAAGGTTTTTGATGCCACCAATACCACGAGGGAGAGGAGAGGGATGATCCTAAACTTTGCCAAAGAGAACGGGTTCAAGGTCAGTGCTGTGGGGCTGATGCCTGCATGGTGAGGTCCACTGTAGTGTAGGGTTGGTGTATCCTGTCTCACTCATGTGTTTTCCTCATGCTGCTCCCGTGTGAGGGAGATTTCACTGCTGGGTTTGATTAAAAACATGAAACTCTTCCTTCATTCCCTGTACTGAGCCATGGGGAGGGAAAGGATGGCAGTGGGGCAGAGGGAAAGCTCTCTGGTCCAGCAGGGAGGAGGCTGGATTGAGCAAGGAGCTGGCTGAGTGTTCCAAACCTTGTTTTGGTGGCTTTCAGCTGAGCTTTGCTTTGCTTCACAGGTGTTCTTCATCGAATCAGTCTGCAATGATCCCAACGTGGTTGCCACCAACGTTATGGTAAGTGTGTCCTGCTTCTGCTTTCCCTCCATGGAGAGGTAGGAATGGCATCACCTTCACAAGCTCTGGTCTTCATGGTGGCCTTCAACCACCCTGGTGTCTGCTGGAGGGACAGCCCAGCATGGCACTGCCAGTCCAGGAGGTTCCTGGGATGCGTTGGTGACTTCCTTCTCCAAGTGACAGCACCTCTCCTTGTTTGCTCTGTGCTGTCCCCAGCAAGGAGGGGCTGCTGAGGAATGTGAGGCTCCAGGGCAGCCTGTGCTGCAGCAGCTGTGAAGTGAGATGTCAGGAGAGCAGGTTTTGGCCTGGAGTACTGTGGGATAAAAAGCCCAGGAGGGAAGAGGGGGCCCGAGAAAACTGGTTCATGTTCAAGGATCATCTTCTCCAAGTTCAGCTGTGATGCATTCCCAGCAAAGGAGCAGCCATCAAAAATGCCAGGATGAGCAAGGAGCTCCTGGACAAACTCAAGCACTAAGAGGAAGCCTGCAGAGAGAGGATGGAAGCAAGGACAAGCAGTCTGGGAGGAACACAGAGGTTGTCTGAGCAGCCAGGAGTTGGGTTGGGAAAAACAAAGCCCTGACAGAACTGGGGGACTACAGGTGCAGTCTCACATCAGTGTTTGGGAAGATAATGAAGCAGATCATCCTGGAAACTCTGCTGAGGCACATGGAAGATAAAAAGGTGGTTGGTGACAGCCAGCATGGCTTCACTGGAGGCAAATTGTGCTGCCAGCCAGGGGCTCAGAAGTGTCTTTTGCTCCTGCTGGGAGCTGTTATCCCAGTGACCAACTTCTTGGGAGGTTGCATACAGCCTTTTCTACAACAAAATGCTCAGTTTGCTCCTTTTTTTTTTTTTTTCCCAAGCTGGATTTTTTTTTTTTGAGGATTTTAATCCCTTTATTTGGAAACTAATGCTTGAAGGGTGAGAAAATCAGCTCCTAGCTGAGCGTGGGATTTTGCTCTGCAGGGAACTGCAGATGAATGGTGCTCTTAGTGCTGGGATCAGTGTGGAAAATACACCCCAGGCCTGGGATGCTGCCACATGTGTTGATCCACTGTGTTATCCTGTTGGTTTCAGGACTGCTTGTGAAGTTCCCAGTGTGTAACGCTGCTGTTCAAACCCAAATCCTCAGGAAAAGCAGCCTGTTAGATTAGTTCAGGCAGGAATTAATCTGTGAGGGTTGTGGATATTCACACTGCCTGTTTCTGGTGTCTTTCAGCCCAACAGCTTGCAGCAAATAATGCACAGAAAGGGGTTGAATGTTGCCATCCCAGTGTTCTGCTGCTGAGCTGGGATAAGCATCTTGTCTAAGTTCCTCCTAACTTCCCTTTCTCAGCTTGAATTTGAACCTGATGGGGTTTTTTTAGCCATTAGGAAGCTCAGTTTTCCTGCTGTTGGGTGATGCAGTGATGCCAACTTCTGTGAGAGTGGGAATGGATTGATGGGTGTCAGTACTAATCATGCAATGCTTGATACCAAATTCTCCCACCTGATGCTTGGTTTTGGGTCTAATTTGCTTCTTTTCTGCCCTGTGATGAGTGATGGCTATCAAGTACTCATCACTTAGGTTCAGCTAATCACTGGGTCTTGGCAGGACTCTGAAATTCCAGATTAGCATTGTCTGGCTTGGAAAGCTTCCTGACCTCTCCTTGTGGCATGTTTTGTTTTTTTCTTTCCTGTTCCAGGAAGTGAAATTGTCCAGCCCAGATTACCGGGACTGTAATTCCACGGATGCCATGGAGGATTTCATGAAGAGGATCAATTGTTACCAAGCCAGCTACCAGCCCCTCGACCCTGATGACTATGACAGGTGAGAGACCTTGACTTCTGAGCTGCCTTGAGCACCTGCCCTCTCCCAGGAGAGCAGCAGTGAAGGGTGGAGCTGCGTTTCACTTTGTCTTCAAACATCTGACTGTGCTAGAATGATTTATGGCCAGGCCTCAGCTTGAATTTGGGCCTTTCATAGGAAAATGCTGCTTTCCCCAGGCCCTGTGCCAGTGAAATGGGCACCGATGCCTTGCCAGGCTCTTCTGGGCTCAGATGAGCTGGTTTCAACCTTGTTCTGCAGGTCTAAATAGAAAGGCTTTGGGAAAGCACTTGAGTTGGAGTGGTTGAGGTGCTTTTTTCATTGTCTCAGTTAAGGGAAGGGACTGCTTGGCTCAAAGCACAGGATTGAGCAAGCCCTGTGGCTCCTGCATGGTGCTTGTGTGCCTTGGGAGAGCTTTGCTGTCCTGCCTGACTCTGCAGGCACCTCCCAGCCTCTGCACTGCTCACAAACACTTGTGTGTGCCCTGTGTGGATTGTCCCTGTCCTGGGGAGGAGCATGGTCCCTGTTAGTCCTGTTTAATCCTCTTTGCTGCTGCAAGAGGAGGGGTGGTGATCACACTGCTGCTACTCAGCTCTCCATGAATCCCCACTACCTGCTGAAAATAGCCTGCAGGAAATCCTTTGAATGATTACATGGACAGAGAGGAGTCACAAGGCTGCTTTGGAGAATGACAGGAAAAGGGAAAAGTATTCCCTGGAGAAATTGTAAACCTCTATGATACCGGGGAAACCAGAGAGAAGCAGCTACAAGAGAATCATGCAGGTTGAAATCTTGCATGATGCTACATCTGGCTGGTATCACAGCCCAGATGTTTTCAGCTGGTGTTAACTGAAGTGACATTTATAGAAGTTATGCCTGTGCCAGAGGAGAACCTGCACATCCAAAGAATATTGAAAAGAATATATTTTTTCATGTTGGCCACTCTTTTAATATCTAGA
Source organism: Passerina amoena (assembly GCA_013401095.1). Classification (NCBI taxonomy): domain Eukaryota; kingdom Metazoa; phylum Chordata; class Aves; order Passeriformes; family Cardinalidae; genus Passerina; species Passerina amoena. Next base: position 19,630 of record WBNP01001604.1, on the reverse strand, counting down.
TTAATTATTTGCGTATGTTGGTTTTTTTTCTGTTTTGTTTTAATCAATGCAAATGATGTGGGACTGTGATTATTTTGATTTTAAAAAATAATACTAAATAAACTGGGGGAATAAATTGACATTGTGAAATTACTTAATTTTTCTTATGCTCCCTGTCACAGAAGCAATACGGAGCTCTTGGGCAAAATAAATCAAGACCCCTAACCTGTGCATTTTATTCATTAAGATTTTAATCTCTATTTAGAATAATTTTTTTTTTGTCCTTTCAAGAAAAATAATTTTTATGGAAAAGAGGAAGGACAGAAGAATGAAAAGCGGGAAGTTCTTATTTTGCAGATTTGAGGGGTCTAAGTTGGAATCAGACCTTATCATTACAGAAAGGATGAGAAATTAAGAAATATTTGACTTACGTATTGAATACATATATAAAAATATATAAAATATATAAAAATTATATCAATTTTATTAATATATAAAAATATATAGGATATATAAAAACATAAAAATATGAAACATATCAATTTTATTAATATATAAAAATATATAGGATATATAAAAACATGTAAAAATATAAACCATCAATTTTATTAATATATAGAATATATAAAAACATAAAAAATATAAACCATCAATTTTATTAATATATAAAAATATATAGAATATATAAAAACATAAAAATATAAAACATCAATTTTATTAATATATAAAATATATAGAATATATAAAAACATAAATTTTATTAATATATAAAAATATATAGAATATATAACAACATATAAAAATATAAAACATATCAATTTTATTGATGTATAAAAATATATAAAATATGTATATTAAATATATATATATATATATATATATATACACAATAGACAGTCTCTGTCTGTCCCCAGGGAACTTTCTCTCATCAAAGTCATTGATGTTGGCCGGAGGTTCCTGGTGAACAGGGTCCAGGACCACATCCAGAGCAGGATTGTTTATTACCTGATGAACATCCACGTCCAGCCCCGCACCATCTACCTCTGCCGGCACGGGGAGAGCGAGTTCAACCTCAAGGGCAGGATTGGAGGCGACTCTGGCCTCTCCAACAGGGGCAAGAAGGTGAGGGAGATGGAAAATGTCCCCCTGTGGCTGTAGTAGATGATGTACCTTGGGTTAAATGTGTGAGGAATGGTTACTCACTTTTCATAGTTTATTAAAGGTTTATTAAACCTTATAAAAATACAACAGAAGACTGAATAGGGAAAAAAAGGTTGCAGTGCTGGGAGCAAAGGATTTTCCCCACCATGTGCTCAGCCCCCTCACAATGGAGGTTTTTCCTTTTTAACCCTTTAACCCCTCCCAAAGTTCTGTCCATCAACCCCTTCTTCACTACTTTCCTACTTCACAAACAGAAGAAGAACAAGAGAAAAGTGGCATTCCCACTGGTTTTTGGCATTGTGGTGCAGTGAACCAGCTTGCACAGGTCTCTTGCTGAACTTGGATGTGTGGTATCAATGCACTTAAACTTCAGCTACCACAAACAGGGCTGCAGGTTTAGCTGGGACTCAAACACTTCTCTCCAGCTTTGAGTCACCAGAAGGTTTTCCATGATTCCAGCAGCCTGCATCCTCAGCAGTGTGGGTTTGAGGTTCCATCTGCTGAAGAGCCTGTTGCTTGGCTGGAATGCACTGTCCAGCTCCTCAGGCACAGACCCAGCTGTTAGGTCATGGGCACTGCAGGTGTGAAAGATCTGTTTCTTTTGTCTCCTGGATGTACACATTCCATTTGTGCAGTGTGAAAGCAGCTGCTCTGAGAACCTGACCTGGCATCTGAGAATCTGATGGATTCTCTTTGCAACACCCCAGATATTTACTCCACCTTCGCTGTCCAGTGGTGGAGATCTCTTCCTCAAATCCTGACTGGAGGTCAGATGTCACCAAAGTGACAAGCCAGCCCTCCCAGATGTCCCTTGATAACCACATGAGGGGCTCAAACATAACTCTAATTCTATAAAGCTTTTTTTAACCTATATACACGATATTTGTCTGTTAATTGTGAGAGTCAATCATTACTCATCTACCAAATGCATGTTTGATGACAGCTGGGCTGCTGAGGGTCCATCTGCAGCTCTTGGGGATCAATGAATGTGTGGCTGCTCTTCCCCTCAGAGCAGGAGGCTGATCTTTCTGCCTGTGGAAGGCAACACTTTCTGGGAATAGGGAACAAGGGAAGCTGTGGACCAGCAATCAACCCCTTTTTTTCTATGTCCCACAGTTTGCAGTGGCACTGAACAAATTTGTGGAAGAGCAGAACCTGAAAGACCTCAAAATTTGGACCAGCCAGCTAAAGAGGACAATCCAAACAGCAGAAGCTCTCCAGCTGCCCTATGAGCAGTGGAAGGCACTCAATGAGATCGATGCTGTGAGTATCTGTGCAGCCACAACAGCTGGATGGGGCTGAACAAAAGAAAGAGAGGTTTTGTCTGGTGGCTGTGCTGAGAGCATGTCCAGTAACCTCGTGCTTGTCCTGCCCTGGCAGGGTGTGTGTGAAGAAATGACCTATGAAGAAATCAGGGAGCAGCACCCCGAGGAATTTGCCCTGCGTGACCAGGATAAATATTACTACCGTTATCCTTCTGGGGAGGTAGGTGTGCAGGGACACCTCCTGCAAACTCTGCAGGGCTTGTACTTTAAATGTGGCTTTTTCCTCATTCTGTCCTCTACTCTTGAGCAGAGGAGTAGTGGGAGCTCCAAAAAACTAGAATTTAAAGAGAGCAGGGCTCATGTTTACCTTTACCTTGAACTCTTTCAAAATCTTGCTCTATGAAGATCTCACTAAGAAATATGTCACTTAACAAACAGTCCCCCTGACTTTATAGCAGATTAGCATGGAAAGGTCTCTGGAGGTTTCTAGTCCAACCTCCATTGTTATATCTGCTCACAGTTTTGTGCTGCCCTAATTTTCTTTCATTTCCAAAAAAAGCAATTTTCACCTTGTTCTCAGTATCATTCCCTAAGGGTTGATGGTAATATCTCTGTTCCTGGCAGTCTGCTTTCAGGGTGTGACACAATGAGGTGGGAATTGACATCACTTCTGGGTGATACTTTAGGCTGTGATTTGAGCTGATTATCCCCAAATTGAAAGTCATGCCCATAGACATTTCAAAAAAATCTTTGGAGACATCCTCATGACCTGTATCTGACCGAGGAATATGTGGGGATATCAAACCCCAACTCTGGGTGTCTGGGGCTCCTTCTGGCTGCCTGTCATGGTTTTTATGAAGTCCTTCAAAACCCTGGGGTTTCTCAGGTTGCTCCAGACTTCTCAGAACTTTCAAATCCTGTACCAAATCAAATGTCAAGATGATGGAGAGGCTCTATCTTCAAAACCCTTGTTGCTTACCTCAATTAATTCTCCAGGCCTGAGCTGTGATGCACTGGGATGTGCATTGGCTCCTTCTCTGACAGAAGAGTTAGGAGTTCCAGAGTAGCCTGGGGATGAGGATTTATTTGTCTTTAGCAGCTTGTAGGTTTGCTCAGAGGTGCGAAATCAGGAGGTGTGTACCAAGCCAAGGACTGCTGTTTCTTTGGGATGCTCGTTGCATTGATTCCATGCCTCACCTCCCTTCCCTTCTCTCCCAGTCCTACCAGGACCTGGTGCAGCGCCTGGAACCGGTGATCATGGAGCTGGAGAGGCAAGAGAACGTCCTTGTCATCTGCCACCAGGCTGTCATGCGCTGTCTCCTGGCCTATTTCCTGGACAAGAGTGCAGGTGAGCTCCCTGGCTCTGGGAGAGGATTGGCCCTGCTGGAGGAGGGATGGTGGATGCAGCTCTGGGCTGTTCACATCCTGCAGTGTGTGACCATGTTCACAGGGGTCTGAAGACGAGGGAAGAGACGAGGATCTGACTCCATGTTTCAGAAGGCTGATTTATTATTTTATGATATATATTATATTAAAACTATATTAAAAGCATAGAAGAAAGGATTTCATCAGAAGGCTGGCTAAGAATAGAAAAAGAAAGAAAGAATAACAAAGGCTTGTGACTGGGACAGAGAGTCTGAGCCAGCTGACTGTGATTGGCCATTAATTAGAAACAACCACATGAGACCAATCACAGACCCACCTGTTGCATCCCACAGCAGCAGATAACCATTGTTTACATTTTGTTCCTGAGGCTTCTCAGCTTCTCAGGAGGAAAATCCTAAGGAAAGGATTTTTCATAAGATGTGTCTGTGACAGCAGTGTGCATCTCTTTGGTGTGGGATGAAGGTGTCTGAGCCTCCTGCTCAGGTAACCCTCCTGCTTTGCTGTCTCTGCAGATGAAATGCCCTACCTGAAATGTCCCCTGCACACGGTGTTGAAGCTGACTCCAGTAGCCTATGGTGAGTGAGACCCTCCAAAACATGCCAGGGGGGTTGACTTGTACCTCCTCCTGACTCCAGGCTGTCTGGGAGAAAAGCAGGGGTCTGTGGTGGGGCACTTGGAAACATCCTGTGCCTGCTGGCCCTGCTGATCTGTCCCTCTGTGCTCCTTTGTGCAGGCTGCCGGGTGGAATCCATCTCCCTGAACATTGAAGCAGTCAACACCCACAGAGATCGGCCAGAGGTGAGTGCTGCTTTTCCCTGGAGCTGTCCTTTGGTGTCCCCCTCCTGTCCCCTGTGGTCACCTGGCAGTGAGAGCTGCCAAATCATGCCTGGGGTGGTGGTGGGCATGGGGAGATTGCTCAGCTGGGTGCTTGGAAGTGCTGCTGGAACACTGGGAGCATCAAATGTGTTCTTGCTCTGCAAAGTCGTGTCCAGCTGAGGGTTTTCCAAGGGAAAAGGACTGTTGCATGTTCCTGCTTCCCAGTGTGTCCAGGGAAAACTCCTCCCTGGTCTCTGACTTCCACCTGCATGGTCATCCACTCACCCAGGCAGGGAGTGGAGCTGTGGATGGAGAAGGTGACTTCTCCCAGGTCTCCCAGGTGGCTGGCAGAGCCTGGGCTCAGTGCTTGCCCTCCATCTGCCTCTGAGGGTGTTTTCCTGGTGTGCCCGTGGCTCTCTGTCACTGCAGGGTGGGAGGTGGCAGTGCTGGGCTGGGGATGCTCTGTGGAGGAGACCCCTCCTGTGGAGAAAAATTCCTTAGGGTTGGGTCTGTCTGCCAAGTGCTCCTGTGGAGCTCAGGGGGCAGAACAGGAGAATGCAAAACTCAGTGTCAGGGCTGGGCAGCCACACAGAGTGTGCCACACCTGGCAGCACCCATGTCCCAAGATGCTTGGGACATTTCCAGCTTGTGCTTAGTGGTGGAGCCCAAAATGATGTTTTTGGCCCACATCTCCTTTCCTTTGCTTCCCCTGTCAGGTGGCAGCACCTGGGCTGCCCGTCCCTCCCCAGAGCTGTGGGGGGAAGCCAGTCCTTCCCCCTGCATGGGGTCACTGATGCCCTGCTCTGCCACCCTCTCTGGGGATGGCAGCAAGGCCTTGGCTAGGACAGGGTGAGACAAGTGCCAAGTGCTTGGGTGCCCCTGCTCAGCTTTGCCTCCATCCCTCCTTGCTTGAGTTGGAGCTTGGCGTGGTGCTGACCCTCGCTGGCTGCTCTGCTCCCACGTCCCAAATCTTCCTGATCAGCCTGGGCTGGCTCATCTTCCCTCTTCTTGCTTTCACTCCTCTGGATGGAGGGACCAGCTTTGAGGAGGAGACCAATGGGCACCTCTGTGTCCTGCAGAGTCATGGCTTGATTGGCTGCTGGGTGTGTTCTGCTACCTGTAGTTACTTTTTTTTTTTGGTCAGCTGAGACTCAGATAAGGAGAAAATCTGTCTCATATCTGAGTGTAGAGCCATTTTTTTCCTCCCCTCCCCTTCTGTGCTCTTAAGCATTTTGCATCAGGGTTTTTTTTGTGCCCAGAGACTTTCAGTGCATCCCTTGCTCATGGACAATGACTGTGGGGAAAAGCAGAGACCACTCTAAGATAAAAAAAGAAAACCAAAGCAACTTGCTTCTTTTTTTTTTTCCTTTATAACTGTCGCTTTCTTCCTTTTTCCTTTTATTTTGCTTTATTTTTTTATATTTACTTTGATTTTCTTTGTCTCACTTTAATTTAGGAAGCAAAGAAGGGACCTAACCCGCTCATGAGACGTAATAGCGTTACCCCTCTAGCAAGCCCAGAGCCCACCAAAAAACCTCGCATCAACAGCTTGGAGGAGCATGTGGCTGTTTCTCCTGCCCTGCCAGGCTGTGTTCCTCAGGAAGTGCCCACGCAGATGCCGGGACAAGTTAGTTGAACTCTTCTTTTTAGTTTTTTTTTTTCTTTCCTTTTTTTTTTTTTTTTTTTTTTTTTTTCGTTGTTGTTCTCGTTGTTTTATTGTTTGTTGTCTTCCTGTCACTCCTGAAGCTGAGGAGCTGCTTGCACTTGTCGTGAGCTGTGCTGCTGTCTGAGATGCATCTTCCTCCCATGGCTGCTGCCCCTCCCTGCCTTGGGTCACTGTTGATCCTCTCTTGGGTTTTGAGAGCACCATCAGCTTCCACCAAGCTCTAGGCTGCATTAATTTAGTGCCATCAGCCTCCCCTGGAGTGAGCAGGAGCAAAGGGCTCGTGCCTTCCCTTCCCTCTGGGTGTGCTTGGCTCTGTTGTAGGCCTGGACATGGCAGTAAATCAAATGCTCTTGTGCCTCTCTGAAGGAGGAGCTGCTGCCAAGACTCATCTTTGGCTGCAAGGGTCTCCTTCATGCTGGAGCTCTAGGCAAAATGGACCAAATTTGAGTAGAAGGCTCTTGGTGTGGTGCACCTGGGTGGAACCCTGCGAGTGGCTGCCATGATGCTCGTGTGTCCTCTCCTCTGTCACCCACCCATGAAGGGACATAGGAAGAGAGGCCTTGCTTGCTGCTCACTTTCCCAGGCACAAACCCCTCTCCTAAGCCCACTGAGGAGTCCTGTATGACCTATAGGAGCCTTTGCCATGCTGCCCTTCCCACCAGCTGCCTGTTGGCTGTCTTGCCCAGCCCCTCTCCTGTTGTCTGTGTTGGTGTGATGTCCCCCTCCTTGCCCAGGTTAGGAATGGCTCCGTGCTCCACCACTGCTCTGCTTGGTTGCTGCTTTGCATGAGCCTCCCAGGACAGCTGGGTCTGTGTCAGCTCCCAGGGCTCTGCTTGGGCTGGTTGAGCCTCACAAAAACCTTTTGCCAGCTCTGGCTGCCCCGTGCCCCTCGCTGCTGTGCACTGTCCTCTGCCCAGTGTGGCACAGAGTTACTGACACCTCTCTCTGTTCTCTCTGTCTCTCTGCAGCCTTTACTAGGGAAGGCATGCCTGTAAGTACCTTCTTGCCTCTTATTCCCCTTTCCAACCCTTGTTTCCATGTCTCTTGCCATCCTGCTGGGTTGTTCTGTTGTTGCAATATCCGGATGGGGTGTGGATTTCATGGAGTTAATATTTTGCTGGTTTGGGAGGGATTTGTTTTAGGAAAGGTAAAGAGGAGACTGTGGGTGCTGGTTTGTATCCTAGCTGGATGGAATGTCCCAGTTTTGTTGTGAAATTAAGCAAATTATGACTTTCACTCTGATGGTGATGCTCTTGGGTTTCCCTGGAGTTGTCTCCTCTGTGATAGAATGTTATACTGTGAGACCTGGTCCTCTGTCCTTCCTGAGGGCTCTGGGTTGTGAGTGGAGGCACCAGAGGGGTATCTGAGAAGCTTCTGACCTTCTCAGGAATGTGTTTTCTAGAGCTGGATGATCCTGGGACCAGCCATCTGCAAATGTGGATTTTGGAAACAGTCAGCCTAGGTGTTGTGGGCAGAGTGAATGGAAATTGTCCTTCTCTGGCTCTGTTAAGAAAGCAAAACATCATGAGCATTTCATGCATTAATTATGAATAATCAAGGCTCTGGCAGTTTGGCTTAGGGCTGTTCTATCCCTGAGGAATAGGAACAGGACAGCCTCTGGATAAATTTGGAGCCTTTGGGCTTAGTTAATGCTACATTGAGTTGAGAGCAGCAGTTGTAATGTGCTCAGATGTCTTCTCAAAGACTGGGAAGACTTTGGGGCTGAGCTGATACTGGGTAGTGTCCAGGGGGTCTTTTTTGTCCTCTGAGGCCAGTTTGAATCAGCCTGTGAGCATCCCTGGCTTGGGTTTAGTGGGCTGAAGATGGAGGGATCTGCTCCACCATGGCCAGGCCAGAGCTCAGCCCTGCTTGCCTGTAGCAGCTTTTGAATCTCCTATTTCTTCCCCTTTTGGAGTAAACATTTTTAGGAAAAGGGAAGTTAGGAGTGTTGCACTTGGCTTTGCTGGTGCATGGGTTAGGTGAGATCACTGGCTGTAGAAGCTGAGTTGCTCAGCATGGCCTGCATGCCTGTGATCCTCCCCTTGCTGCTCATGGCCAGGAAAGCCCCTGGTGAAACCTGATCCTCTTGGGCTGCTCTGAAAGCATTTTAGGTTTTGTCCATCCTTCCCCCCACCCTTTTCACGTCTGTATTGGAGCAAAAGGCACTGCATGCCTTGGTGCTGGCTGGGAGGCTGGACACCCACTGGGGTGTTGACTTGGGAGATGGCTGTGTCAGATTTTGCTGGAGCAGGCAGTGATGGTTTTACCCACACCAGGTGTAGGCTGGCAGCAGCAAGTTTAAAATCTCCAGCTGCTGGGAGCCTGTCTCCTTCCTAGTGTGGGACTTTGTGTCACCCATGGGGGCATGCCAAACCCAAGGCTTGGTGACACTCACACTGCTGCTGGCTTGCTCACTGCTCTGTCCCTCACTGTCACCACCTGTAAGGGGCTGGGGAGAGGTGGAAGGTGCCTCTGTCACAACTTGAATCATGAGCCTGGGTTGGTAGTGGGAGCTTCACTGCATCAACCCTCAGTGTTGGGGTGTTGACCCCCATCCAGGAGGACCAAGGGACACCTGGGGGTGCTGGGGATGTGGCTGAGGGCCTCAGAGTCCTCCTGGCTGTGGGATTGAGCTGGCTGGGGGATGTGGGACTCCCTCCTGGCGTGAGGATTTCTTTTCCTTTTGCTTGCTTTGTGATCCAAAGTGCACTTTTGAACAGTCACCTGATTCCCCCCTCCCTTCTTCTTCCCTTCGCTTTTCATGCTTAAAAAGAAGACCCGTTTGTCACTTTCTCAAAGTTTTCTCTTTGCTAATATTTCCAAGGTAAATGGCTGTGGTGCATGTGGCTTTTCCTAACCCTCCTCCTGTCTCCTTAGACAACAGAGAGAACAGCTCAGTCTGCTCTGCCTTGTAGCCTGGCTGGGATTCCTGGTGCTTGTAGCAGCAGCTTAGGTAGTAAAAGCATTAAAAAAACTCAAAAAACCAACAAACAAACAAAAAAACTGCCAAAAACCAAACCAAAAAAACAAACAAACAAAAAAAAAAGAGAATCCTTCCTAGCTGTTTCCTAGTCCTTTTTTCCCCTACCTTGTTCCATGTAGTTCTGTGAGTTGGGCAATGTCCTTGTGGTCCCCTGGGCTTTTCCTGGAGCAGATCTCTCCTGGAGGCTGCTCCTGCTTGTGTGTAGCTGGTTGTCTCTGGTTTTTGTGGTCCTCACCACGTGCTGGTGGGTACCTGTTGTCATCATTCTGTACCAGGGCTGTGTCTGGAGCGTCCCTTGGGCCCATGAGACCTCATGGAGTGTCACCAGGGGTGTTGTGCTGCTGCTCTACCTCTGGTGGGGGGTGGTCCTTGGCATGGCCAGCGGGAGCTGCCTGTTCTTGGCATTGCCAAGGATGGACAAACAGTGGCCTTGCCCTTGGCAGGCAGGGGGACACTGCCCACCCTCAAGGGGAGCAAGAGAGAGATGTTTAATTGGGCTGCTTGAATGAACACTGTGGTCCCCTGTCACCTTGCCTTGACCAAAGAGCAGCTTCAGAAGTGCAGACAGGGTGGGGTGGGAGGGTGTGGATATTCTCAGTTCAGTCGAAGAAAGAACAGAGATAATTTCTGGAGAAAAGAATTAAAACAATTATTATCTCTCCTTCTGCAACCATTATTTATAGATATGGTTCTCCAGAGTGTGCTATTCATAGTCACCAGGAGTATGAGGGGTTTTTACTGTGAGACCAACCAAGTCTCACCTTAGCAAGTCCTATATAGAATCACAGAATGATGAGGTTGGAAGAGACCTCCAAGATCACCAAGTCCAACCTATGCCCTAACACCTCAACCAGACTATAGCACCAAGTGCCATGTCCAGTCCCACTACCTTCATTAAATTGCCTTCTGATCCACCTTCTGAAGACTGGAGTCTTTCATTCCGTCCCTGACTCAACAGCATCAGGAGGGGTTCAGCTCAGTTTTTAGGGATATGTAAATTCTAACCCTGTAATTAAAGCCAGGCAATGCTTGAGGAGGGGCTTGGGACAGTGTTCACAGGGGTCCGAGGATGAGGGAAGAGATGAGGATCTGACTCCATGTTTCAGAAGGCTGATTTATTATTTTATGATATATATTACATTAAAAATATACTAAAAGCATAGAAGAAAGGATTTCATCAGAAGGCTGGCTAAGAATAGAAAAAGAAAGAATGAATAACAAAGGTTTGTGGCTTGGACAGAGAGTCTGAGCCAGCTGACTGTGATTGGCCATTAATTAGAAACAACCACATGAGACCAATCCCAGATGCACCTGTTGCATTCCACAGCAGCAGATAATCAATGTTTGCATTTTGTTCCTGAGGCCTCTCAGCTTCTCAGGAGAAAAAGCCCTAAGGAGAGGATTGTTCATAAAGCATGTCTGTGACAAGGAGCTGAGCAGTGGGTCAGGCACTGCCTCTCCTCGGCTGGGCAGTGTCCTCCCCTCTGTGGTGGGTGCTTTGTGGTGACCCCTGTGTGGCTGTGTTCCTGTGTTCCTAGAAGGTGCTGCTGGGCTGGAGCCTGACCCCAACCCCTCCTTCCCCTCTCATTCCAGAACATGAACAACTCCCAGAAGCCGTCGTGACTCCGTGGGCACCGCTGTGAGGCCACCGGCGCCGCCAGCTTCCCATCCCATCGCCTTTCCCGAAGCTTGCTTCCAACCCAGCCGGGGCTGGCTCTGCTCCCACTGCCCCAAACCCCGCACTGCTCAGCGGGGAGGGATGCAGGAGAGCCCAGGAGGAGCCCAGCTCCATCCCAGGGTCACCACCAGCTCTTCAGGCTGCAGCGTTTGCTCTCCTCTCCGGCATCCTGTTAGGTCGTAGCGAGCTGTAAAGTGCTTCTGTAGTGCACAGGAGTTTCATTTTCTTCTCTTTTCAGTGGTTTTTGACCTTCTGTATAGATGATTGGTACCCATCTGTCTCTGGGTGGGGTGTGTATATATGTGGATGGTGCGGGGTTAGTAGAGAAATAGGGGGAAGGGGGGTGGGTAAAGGGGTTTTGCTTTTTGTTTTTTTTTAATTATTATTAATGTTGTTAATTACTTTTGAATAAGCCCCTAACATGCTGTGCTGCGGTCCCTCACCCACACTACAGCTGGTCACACATGCCAGCCTGGCTCATGCACATCTGTGAGCACTAGGAAAGCAGCTGTGTGAACTCCTTCACTGCAGGAACTGCTGGGTTTAATAAAAAAAACAACCCATTTTTTCACTTTTTTTTTAATCAATATACCATAAAGGGGTTTGCAGAGAATGCAAATCTGCTAAAACTGGTTGAAATACACCTGCAGTGCATGAGGAGCCATGCCAGCAGGGGCTTGGGTGATGCTTTCATCTTGGGGAGCACCCAGGGATGGTCTGAGTTCAGGTATGGGTTGAATTTTGGGGAGGCTGGGCACTGTTTGAGGTGCTGTGCTGGTACTTCATCTCCCCTTTCTTCTTTTTTAGATGGAAGTGGAGGTATTGGGAAGGGTTTGAATCCCTAGGCTTAGATGCATTTTGTAGACACACAGGTCTCATGGAGGTGGCCAGAGGTCTGGCTGGGTTGCAGGAGTCCCTGTCTGACTGCAAAGAGCCACAAGAAAGGGACAGTTTTGTCTGTATTTTTTAAATTTTTATATATACATGCACACATATGTGTGTGTATGTGTATACTTAGAAACTGCTTGGTTTTTGCACTTTATTTGTGGCAGAAGCATAACTATATTTTTTTCCTAGTTGTGCCCCTTACCAGGGGAAGCCTGAATACAGGCAACTTTTTCTGTTTGTTTTTAGTTGTATTTTGCATGCTGGAAAGCTGTGGCTACAAAATAAAAGTAGTTACAGTGTTTGAGGTGGGGGGAACAGGGTGAGGACCTGACTGACTCCATCAGCCAACTCACAGTGGTTTGATCCATAAGATCTCTGGCAGGCAGCCTGTCCTGGGCTGGGAGACAGCAGTTAAAAATGGCAATTAACCACTATTGCTTGGTGCAAAAATCTGTGGATTTTGGATTTTTTTTTTGTTTTTTTGATGTTCTGGGTTGGGTTTTTTTTTTCCCCACCTATATGCAACGTCTTCTCCATGCCCATCTCATTGTTTTTTTTCTTTTTGGCTGGAGGCAGCCACCCCTCTTGCAGCACTAGGCTGGGGAACCGGGGGTGGGCAACCCTTTGGATTCATCCTTCCCATGGCATTCCCCAGCATCCCGTGTAGGGAACACCATCCCCAGAGCTGGGATCAGAGAGGTTTGGTGGAGAAATGATGTTTTTGTGGGTGTGTGCATGTTTTGGGGGTGGGTTTGGTCTGTTTTTTTTCCCTTTGGGAAAAGGTGAACCACAGTGCCTCGCGCTCCGCGCTCGGAGCGGCACCGACGGCGGGAGGGCTCCGGGGCCACGCTCAGCCCGTGTCCCATGGGGTGACAGTCCTGGCACTGCCCTGCCTGTGTCAGCTTGTGCATATGTGTATCATATTCCTGTACAGATAAAACAAGGAACACTCCCCCCCCTGCTCTGCTTTATTTCTGTTTTAACAGCCTCATTAAGAGCAGACTTCTCCCTCTGTGCCCTGGGTGGCAGCTGCGCTTTGGGTTTCTCTGCCTTCCAGATAAATGAATGTTTTGGGGAGGCCACTCACTTGGCTCTTTTCAATTTCCTCCTTCGTGGGGAGTTTTATCTCTCTCCTCCTGCTGCTGCTGCAAAAAGATAAGCCAGCAAATACAAACATGACGTCTGGCTGCCCCGAGATCGATCCTGTACACGTGTAACTGCGCGGATGTTTTGGTGTGTGTTTGTGTGTGTATATATATAAATATATATATAAAAAAAAACCAGAAAAAAAACCAAAATGGCCCTAAACTTTAATCTTTTAGTAATAATAGATGTCTCAGTAGGTCTACAGAAACCTGAAATTTGAACATGGTGTTTTTTCCAGCATTGGGAAAACGGCTCTCCCGAGTTCCTCCTGTGCTGGAGGGGTTGGTGGGATGGTGTCAACCCTGTGCCATCACAACTGCCCCCAAAAAAATTGCTGTCCAGCTTTTTGGGTAACAGAGCCAAGGACTGGGCAGTTGATGCCACAGCCAAGGCAGATTGGCAGAGAGTACATGTCAAACCACACCAATGATTTCTTCCCCCACCTTTCTTTTTTTTTTTTTTCTCTCTGGTTTGTTTTCCGTTGTGATACTTGAATTTATTTTTTTAATTTTTTTTTAATAGCAAAGCGCTTTTTATTTATTTAATGTATACTGCAAAGCTTGGAGAGAAGGGTGTAGTTACTTGGGATTGCTTTTTTTTTTTTTTTTGATTTGTGATATGTTAACTGTTCTGTACATACATCTGGAATAATTGCCTGATATAAAGCTGTGCCAGCTTAAAAACAGGGTATGCCTTTCAGAAATTTGTATATTTTGCAGTTGCTGGACCAATAAAATATCTTGAAATACAGATGTGATCTGGCTCTTCCTTGTGTCAGAAATCATGCTCTCAGGCCCTAAGGGTCACCATGTGCCACCCTGTGTTGCCTTGCATACGTGTTCCTGTGCCTCATGAAAAAAATTATCATAAAAGAGAGATTGTGGATGCTCCATGCCTGGAAGTGTTCAAGGCTAAGTTGAAGGGGGCTTGGAGCACCCTGGTCTAGTGGAAGGTGTTTTTCAAACCATTCTATGAATTCTACAAGTGTTAACATCTACTTGGAACAAGAAAATGCCCCCCAAGCTCTACATGCTCCATCATTCTTTGATGGAGAAGATGTGGCAAAGTGATGTATTGGGACTTGTCCTGCCTAGATCTAAATCCAGGGTGCAAATTAGGCAGAAGTAGGCATTTATTGAAGCCTAGTCTAGTTCTTGAAATCAAATACCTGGGTGCTGAATGAAGGGCTGGCCACAGCTGTCCCCTGAGATAAGGTCTGTCTGCCCTGAAGGCAGGAAAACAGCTGCAATTTAAGTTCCCTGTAAACCTGTGTGTGGGTTTTTTATTAATTATAATATAAATAATAAAATATAATATTAATTAATACTTAATTTATTGTTCCAGAGAAAAAAGTATGAGAAGGCAGGGAAAGGTGTAATTTGACATGATTTTGGGGGCACACCTTGGGTCGATGCCTCTTCTGTGATTAAAGGCTTGTCCCACTATGGGAGTTGTATCTCTAAAAGCTTGTGGGGAGCTGAAGGGGCCAAAAGGTGCAGAGTGCTGTGCATCCCAGCTCAGCTCCGTGCTTTGGCTCCTGCTGGTGATGTGCAGCCCTTGCTCTGCTCTCCCCTGGGCTGCCAGAGCCTGCCAGGCCTTGCTTTGGGCCAGGGCTTTTTGGGGTGCACAGGGATCATCTCCCTCCTCCCAGCTGCTCTGTGCTCCAGGCCCTCTCACCAAGGAGGGTGTTCTCTCATTGTCAATGAGATTGAGGCACCTGCAATAATATTTTCCAGGTGGACATGCTGAGGTGTGAGATTGTGGCCATGCTCATCCCTGTGTGCATCCCGAGGGCAGGGAGAACCCCAGGAAATCCACCAGCCACTAGATTTAAATTTTTTTAACCATTTTTTTTTATCTCTAGCAACCAGGCTGTCTCCTTGAACCAGGCAGAGACACAACACTTGTTTTAGGGCCATGAGCATAACCTTGCACCCGCCTCGCAGGGAGCCCTGCAGGGGCTCTGATAAAGCCTCCAGCCGGGGTGGGCTGAGGTCACACGGAGCCACAGCATCAGCCCCAGCATCAGCGCAGCTCCCCTGCCCTCCCCAGGGGCTCTTTGGCAGCCCTGAGAAATCCCTGTCCTTGTGGGAGGAGCGCGGTGGGAAGGTTTTGCCTCCCTGGGAATGGCTTTGGGCAGCATTTCCAAGGTTGCTCTGTAAGAAAATCCCCCCCTCCAAAAATCTGTTCACTTTTCCATGTGCAGGATGGGTTTTGGGTCACACCACCCCCAAGTGAGGGAGGGGAGCCAGTGCCATCCCAGGCAGCAGCATCCTTTATTTTCCTTCCGTGTGATGCATTCTGTAGCAGCATCCCAGAGAGGAGAAGCTCCTCAAGGCAGTGCAGCTTTAAAGGTTACACTCGACAGCAGGAACATTTCCCTGCTCCCAGTCAAGCCCCATTTTTATTAAAATAAAAAAAAAAAAAAAAAAGAATAACCCCCCAGCTCACTGCTGGCAAGCAAGGAGAGAGAACTTGTGATGGCTAAAAAAAAAACTAAAAAGGGCAGAGCAGTCACGCTGGCTGACTCAGCTCTGATTGCTGGCTCAGGAATGTGTCTGGGATTAACCCAAGCACGGGCAAAGCTTCCCAATGCAGCGCATGGGATGGAGCACAGCCGGCACCTGCCTCGGGCTGGGGAGTGCCTGCCCTCACTCATGGCATTGCAGGGGGTTTGTCTTCCTTTTTTATCCATCTGTGAGGAAAAAAAAAAAAGATAAAAAGAAACGGCTGTTTTCGGGAATTGCTTTGCAAGGGGCTCTAGTATGAATTGTTTGCAATATTTCCAGGGGTCTAGGTGCACTTGTGCAGTTTTGCTACAGCCAAGATGTCCTGGGAAGGAATATATTTATGTTGAGATATGGCATAAATCATCTCCCCTTTGTTCTTTCTTAGATGGAAGTGGGAAGGGTTTGAAGGGCTTAGAGGCATTTTATAGACACATAAGTCTCATGGAGGTGGCCAGAGGTCTGTCTGGGTTCCAGCTCTGTGTAAATCAGTCTTGCTGCTCCTAAACTCTGCCAAATGTCAGGGTCCCTTCCCCATCCCCAGGGGAGCTCCTGCTGCATTCATGGTCTATGGAAAGCTGTGTGGATGTGAATATTTTTCCCTCACATTTCCCTTGTTTGTGTGTCCAACTGTGTCCTCTTTGAGGCTGAGTGGTGTGGTGAGTAGAAAATGTTTCAAAATTGAATTTATTTGTCAGCAATGCTGAAAGGTGTGGATGGAGGAGTAGTGGTGAGAGTCAACACCAAAAGCATGGACATAATCCCATAAACCTGATCTAGCTGAAGATGTTCCTGCTCATTGCAGGGGGCTTGGACAAGATCACCTTTAAATGTCTTTTCCAACCCAAACCATCCTATGATTCTATTCTGGGAAATGAATTTGCAGTGCCTACATCAAGGTTGGCTTCATCTCTCATGCTCCCTTTGGCAATGCCCTGCTCTGGGGAGGACATGGGTGTACCCAGCAGCTCCAGCTCAGCTGATGGTGAGATAAATGCCTTGAGAGGCCTTCCCTGGATGTTATCTCCTACAATCCTAAGGAAAATCTAATTTGCACTGTGACAACTGTTTCTGAGTCTGGTGAGCTTCAGGGCAAGCCAGATCAAACCCAGCTGATGCATCTGTCCACCCAGCTTCCTGCACAAGGACAAGATTTTTTTCCTTGCTGATTTAAGATTCAGAGCTAACATGGTCGGAAGGGACAACATTCAGGATCCCCCAGGCTTTATGAATTGCTTCTCCCTCCAGCAGAAGATGCAGACTCTGATACTGCACCCACTCCTGGCCAGACACCAGCAAACATTATTTGATCTTTAAGAGGTATCTGAGTGCTCTTTGTACTGATTTGGTGTTGGTGGCTCAGACAAGAAGTTAGAGAAGTGGGTGGCAGCAGAGGTTGTGACCAAAAAATGCAGCTGAATTAGAGCTACAAAGAGAAACAGTAATTAAGACCTAACGAATAATTACCATGGGGGAGGACGGCTCAAGAATGAGCACAGCCCCAAATCCAGACATTTCTAGCTGCAGCTCAAACCCCACAATTAAGCTGTGATTTTGGTCATTATGAGGAGGTATTTCCAGAGCTGGGTCTTGCCTTTTGCTGCCTTCATCCACCCAAATGAGTGCCTGAGCATCAGCAGAAGGAAAACCCAACATTTTGATAAATGTCATCCAAACCAGACTGGAGAGCCTGTGCTGGATGCCTCCACCACAGCTGGGTGCCAACCTGTGGGCAGAGCTGGAGATGAAGAGAGGAGAAGAGAAGGCTTTCTGGCTAGCAGGGGATGTGTTGGCTTAGAGGTTGGTGTGAAAAATGCGTATTTTATGATTGGCTTTTCACAAATATTCAAATGAATATTATATGTGTTGTGTTAGAAAGTCATGCTGTATTAATTCTCTTAAGTAGTGTGTTAAATATAGTTTTAGGTTATAACAAAATGTTAAAATAGAAACTGTGCTATGTAGGATACTTTTTTTTCTAATGAAAGGACTCTCAGTGAGATAGCAGCCACAGGACACCTGAATCTTACAGAGAAAGAGAATTTATTGCCCCATTATCAGGAGAAATGAACTTCTTCTTGCCTGCTCAGGCAGGATGACACCATTAGGATTAAGAGGAAGAAGTTGACACTGCCCAGACAGAATCCTGTGTTTGAATGGAATTTATGCATCATGGATGAGCTGTATGAATATGCAACAGGTTATTGTCTTTAAGGGTTAATCCTCTGTTAATGTGGGTCCTTTTTCAGGCTTGTGCTGCCCAGAAAAGGTACCCAGACATCCATAACTCTTTGTTTCTGTTGTCTCATATTGTCCTAATCCAAACTGCCCAAATTTTCATTACTCTAATTGTATTAATATTTTTATAACCATTTTATTAGTATTAAACTTTTAAAATTTTAAAAACAAGTGATTGGCATTTTTTCGCAGTTGGTAGCACCTAAAAATACCAATGTCCTCCCTTGGGAGTCCCACCACGCAAATGCCACCTTGCATTTCTCTGGTTCTGGCTCCATCTCCACCCACTCGTCACCCCAGGGCACTGATCCATCGGTGGCAGAGGGGGACAGGAGGCTGTGGCTCTCACACAGGTGTCTGGTCACCCCATGCACTCTGTGCTGCAGGCACGCTGTCCTTGGGTGTTTCTCGGGTTGTTGGTTGTTATTGCTGCCCCGAGATGTGCAGGACGTCTCTGCTTTGGTCCGTGCAACTGAAGAACGAGTCTGGACTCCTCACTTTGCGGTCTTGAGGTTGTTTATTAATTCTTATCTATAAAATTTTCTTTCTGCCCAGCCGAGATCTGCTCAGCAGGGCAGCCACAGGCACCCTGACTGCCCCCCGAGGCGGTGCCGTCCTTTTGTACTACAAACTACATAGAACATATTTACACTTAATTCCCAACACCCATCACCTGTGTCAGACAGTGCACTTCTACTCCAAACCAATCCCAAAGTGCCAACATCACTGCAGAAAATGGAGAACAAGAACAAGAAGAAAGGCTGGACACACCCAAATTCCTCCATCTTGTCCCCATAACCCCCATGCCAAAAATCCTAAAATCTACATTTTCACCCTGTGATCATTTTGTTATTACTCTATTCAAACCTGTGTGACTTTCATGTCCTCACACAAAGTTGGCAACTTGCTCCGGGGTCATAATCAAATCCCCAGGTGTTTTGGGCTGCGTGCCAAGGTCTCTGAGCCCCCTTAAGGGGTCCTCAGCAACTCTGGACACCTGGAGGGATATACTCAGTTCTGACAGGTGTCCCCTTGGGTGTCCCCTACATGTCAGGGTGGTGGCACCATGGCTGATCTCCCTCCTGCCTCTCCCACTGCTGCAGGGACTGGGATTTACCCTGCTCTTCTCCCTTTCAGACATTACTAATGTCACCCTCTCCCCTCAGGGACGCCACAGTGGTGCCCTGACTCACTCACTCCTCCTGCCAGCCTTGGCTCACCTGAGACAGCTTCAGATGTGCTCTGCTGCCACACACCCACCTCATCCTCTCTGCCTGCCTCATCCTTCAGCATTGCTTTGCTATTTTGTCCCAGTTTCCTATCATCCATTCGGGCACTTTCTCAGTGACATTTTTACACCATCACTGGTGTGGATGCAGCTGCTCATTGCAGCTTTTTGTGCCCACCTTTTTGAAGTCACTTGGTACAGGGATGTTATTACCTGGCTATAAATTACCCAGCAAGGACTGGCTGTTGCATAAGCAATGCACAAGAAAATAATAAAAAATTGATATTAATCGTAATTAATTTGTAATAATGACTGGGATGCCTTTCCAGACTTGTTAATTGATTTATGGTGAATATTTCTGAGCATGGCCACTGCACAGAGACTGATTTAATCTTCTTTTTTGACACAATTTTGCCTGTGATGGGGTCTGTTGCAGAGGGGAAAGAAGTCCACCTGCATCCCTTAAATAAAATCACTTGCAGGAGTCAGCAAACCCTGGAGAGAGATGAGGCTGGGAAGGAAGTGAATTAAGCCAGAAAAGTTGTAATAAAGGGTTTGAAGGACTCATGGTTAGAGCTGGCTGAAAACCAAGGATCTTGGTTCACCAGAGATCTTCTTTTTAAAATGTAAATAAAAATAAAAATACCTTCCTGTCCAAATGGAATGGAAACTGATATTTTTCAAAATTT
>WBNP01001603.1:60637-93095 GCA_013401095.1 Passerina amoena | reverse complement strand
ACACCCCACACACCCAGGCAGCCCAAAGTGTCTGTGGGGTGAAACACCACACACCCAGCCAGCCCAGAGTGTCTGTGGGGTGAAACACCACACACCCAGCCGGCCCAAAGTGTCTGTGGGGTGAAACACCACACACCCAGCCGGCCCAAAGTGTCTGTGGGGTGAAACACCACACACCCAGGCAGCCCAAAGTGTCTCTGGGGTGAAACACCACAGTGCAGCAGTTTGGTTCAGCACCAAGGGCCAGACAAGCTCAGGCCCGTCCCGTCCAGCTGTATTTCTAAATATCTCCACAAAACCCGTGGCAGGAGAGGCTGGAGGAGCAGCCTGGGTGAGCTCCAGCCCAGCCAGGCGCTGTCACCCACCGGAGCTGCCCCGACACCAGGATGGCCACACGGTCACACACGGCCTCTGCCTCCTCCATGTAGTGTGTGGTCAGGATGGCTCCTGACTCCTTGCTTTGCAGGGCATCCCGGATGGTTTTCCTGAGGATCAGAGTGGGAAAAAAAAAAAAATATGAAAGAAAATCCAACACTCCTTAGAAACATCATTTGTGGTGGTGTTTGCGGGTCCCCAGGATGAGGGAAGAGATGAGAATCTTGACTCCATGTTTCAGAAGGCTGATTTATTAGGATATTGTATTATATTAACTATATTAATTATATATATAATATATATATTAATATAATATATTATTATGTTATGTAATAATAGTTTATATTATTAATATAATATAACATATATAATATATATTATATATGTTATACTTTATAGATTATATTATATTATATATTAAAACTATACTAAAAGAAGAAAGGATTTCATCAGAAGACTAGCAAAGAAAGGAATGGAATGAATAATAAAATCTTGTGACTGCTCACAGCCTCGACACAGCTGGACCTGTGATTGGTCATTAATTAAAAACAACCACATGAGACCAATCAAAGATGCGCCTGTTGCTAAACCATCTCCAGACCACATTCCACAGCCATCAGATAATTATTGTTTACATTTAATTTCTGAGGCTTCTCAGCTCCTCAGGAGAAAAATCCTAGCAAAGGTATTTTTCAGAAAATATATCCATGACATTTATTGTTCTTTGTCCACTCAAATGCCTTTTTCCAAAAAATAAGAATAAAATTTTCACATGCAGCAACTTTAGATTATTGAGCACGCAGTAATGCTTTGAAATAATGCCAAAAAATACTTTGGACTCAAGTCTCTTCATGAATTCTCCCAAAGCTCATTTAGGAGTGTCCTAAATCTTGCAAAAAGGATGAAGGTAAAATAGTTTTTCATCCCTGAGTTAGAGAGAGACAAGAAATGTATCTTCCAACAGAATCATTGCAACGTGAGGGACAGCACCATCTGTGGATGTGGTAAAACCCTTTCCATGTAACTTTAAATATCTCCTTCTGGCTTCCCATCCCTTTCCCATGGTGGGAAGATCAATTTAGTGTAGTGGTTTTGGTTTGCTAATTTGAGATTTCTCCAATTTTGAGATTTTCTGGCTAATGTACAAATGAGTGTGGTGTAATTATTAATGCACTCGCTTCCTGCTGTGGGATGGGATTAGGAGAAAGGCAAAGTAGCCTCAAAACTTTAAAAGGGTACAAAGAAAAATGTCTTGACAGCAACTAAAAGGAAGAGTAAGAAGAATCAGAATAAAGCTTTCAGAACACTTCTCTCTATAATTTTTCCTGCTCACCAGACACAGCGCTGCCCGTTGGGATCCATGCCGGTGGAGGGCTCGTCCAGGAGCAGCACGGAGGGGTTGCCCAACAAGGACAGTGCCACACACAGCTGGGACACAGAGAAGGGACTCAGCCAAACCTCCTGGCACTGTGCCCACACACAGCACCTCCTCATTTATGGGAATTGTGCTTTATGAAATGTGGGTTTGGGAAAGGCTCATTTCCATCACCCCACCCAGCATGAGGGGCTCCCAGGTAGCTCAGGGAACAGCTTGGTCCCTCCACTCAGAAAGGGGAGTTTTAATTAGTGTTTGAGCATTGCAGTGCTCATTATAGGTGAGCCAAAACACACCTTTCTGGTTATCCCAGGAGATAATTTTCTGACTTTTTTGTTTAAGTAGCCTTGAAGCTGCAGAGCGTTCACAATTCTGCGGGGAAAATGAAAAAAGCGCATTTTTATTGTTCCAAATCAATCCTCTCATCAAGTGTCCCCAAAATGACAAGAAAAAGGAACTTTTCTCCCCTTGCTCTCGACTCCTGCTTGTTTTCATTAAACATTTATTGTGTTACTAAAATGCAGTGACTATTTGAAGCAGAGTGCACTGAAGAAGCCACAAGCTCTTTTCCAAACTCATCACCAGTGTCAACAGCATTACAAATCCACTCCCCTTGCCAGTGTCAGCTCAGCACCCTTTCTTGTGGTGCCAACCTCAGAGATTTCAGAGAAGCTGCCTAAAGATAACATTCTTAAGAGGGCATTAGTGGTAAATTTATCCCCACCAAACACACTCAGGAAAATTGGAGGTTTTCTAAACCCACTCACTAAATCACAGCATTGAGAACAAAAGCACTTTCGTAGCTGAGTTTCCTGCAATTCTTTCCAGGTTTCCTCTGTGAATTTTGCCTCTCTGGTCCCCTCCCCATGACTGAGGGGTGGAACGTGGACCATCCCAACCCTCCATGTGTGAAAAATGCGTATTTTATGACTGGCTTTTTGCAAATATTAAAATGAATATTATATGTGTTATGTTAAAAAGTTATGCTGTAGTAGCGTGTTAAATATAGTTTAGGTTATAACATAATGTTAAAATAAAAATGATGTATGTGAGATGGTTTTAAGAAAGGAATGAGGTACTTGCACCAGATAGGAGCCAGAGGACACCTAAATCTTTTAGAGAAAAAGAATTTATTGCTTCCTTATCAGAAGAAACTAATTTCTTCCCACCCTGCTCAGCCATGAAGATGCTGTCAGGGTTCAGAGGAAGAACACTGACCAGACAGAGTCCTGTGTTTGAATGGAATTTATGCATCATGTATGCGGTGTATGAATATACAACAGGCTGTTGTTTTTAAGGGTTAATCCTCTGTTAATGTGGGCCCTTTCTCGGGCTTATTTTGCCCAGAAAAGGTACCCAGACTGTCTGTAACTCTTTATTCTATTGTCTCATATTTTCCTAATCCAAACTATTATTACTCTAATTATATTATTATTTTTCTAACTATTTTATTACTATTAAACTCTTAAAAATTTAAAACCAAGTGATGGTTGTTTTTCCCACGTGTACCTGTGCACAGCAGCATCCGCGTCCTCCGGGTGCAGCCCCTTGACGGCCGCGTAGAGCCTCAGGTGCTGCAGCGGGGTGAGCTCCAGCCAGAGGGGGTTCTCCTGGGGGCAGTACCCCAGGAATGCAGGAGCCTGCTCCAGGGAGCCTCCTCCAGCTGCCCTCTTCATCAGCACCTGCACAACCAGGCTGGGCTTTGTCCTCCCACACAGCCTTGCCCAGCACGAGGCTGTGTTGGGGATTTTCAGGATCTGCTCCTTGAGCCTTTATCAGCCTCAGTACATGGTTGAGACAATTGGAAGATGGCAACAGCTCATGTACAGCCAGCAGCAGCCAAAGATTTCTTTGTTACAGAGCATTTTAAAAGCTTTCTGGCCAATAGCATATTGCTGAAACTTACAGACAATTGTTCTGGGCAATCACTAAAAATACACGTACACCTGCTTCACACAATGCTGCCTCGTCTGCTCTCTATTAACAACACACAGTACTCCAATACTAAGCTTAAAACCTTCTACTATAAACCTTAAAACCTTCTACCTGTGGCTGTGGTGATATTATAAACTAGTTTATACTCTAAAAACCCCAATTCATATGCTAGGCATATGAATACTTTATTTTTCTGCAGTCTTAAGGTCTATCTTGGCCAAGCCTAAAACTCAAGCTATTGTTTCGTGTCCTTGCTTGCTGTACTGTTGTAACTTTTCTACTTTCAGACTCTGCAGTTGAAGCCAGCTCTGAGTTCTCTGCTCTCTGCTCTCACAGCTATCTGAAAGTCTTCTTACCTTTACTATTTTTCCCACCCAGGGGGTGGTTCAGGGGAAATTATGGGGTTTAGGTGAGGAAACCCACAGGGAGGGGATGATTCAATACTGAATATAAACATATAAATATAAATATAAAGCATATAAATATAAAACATATAAATATAAACATATAAATATAAATATAAACATGTAAATATAAATATAAATACAAATATAAACATGGCAATTAGGGCAGATTAGAAGTAGCTCACCACCACCTTATTAATACAATATTTAATTTAATAGCATGATGAACTCGATTAAAACCCTGATCACCAATAATGCTCTGACAAAAATTGCAGCCTGATAACAATGACAGCTTAGTTTAGGTGCAAGGTTGGGATTTTTGCCATGGGTCCATCCCTTGTGTCTCCTACCTGCCCAGCAGTCAGGGCTGTCTCTCCAGTGATCATTTTGATCGTTGTGCTTTTCCCAGCTCCATTGGGCCCCAGAAGTCCTAACACTTCTCCTGCAATCAATATACAGAATTTCTTAGGACTATTCCCCATTCAAGAAATACATCATAAATATATAAGAATGATCATAAATATACAAGAAATATATCGATATATACAGTCCCACAAAAGAAAAAATAGAAAAGGCAGCATGCTAATATCAAAGACCATATAAAATAAATGGTTTAATTGTATAAAATACGCACTCAGAGAGCCCATAAGATTACAACTTAAAACTGATGCTGTGAATTGCTCCCAGGAGCCACTGCTAAAGTGGTCCCCTCTCCCCAGGATCTTTATTTTATCTTTATTTTAGATAATGGACAGTCACAGGCCATTAATAGGATGCACCATTAACACATCAAGCCCAGACTGAAGGTGCTTTAAGAACACAACAAATGGATTTGACCTTTCTGTCCCTGCTCAGGTAACTGAGAATTAACTCTGGGTCCAACACTGGTCTGGCAGGACAGTCCCAGTTCTCACCTTTTTTAACACAGAAGGAAAGGTTTTTGGTGGCTGTTTTCTTCTTCTTCTTAAAAAGTGAGCCAGCTTGCTTTATTTTATATTCCTTGCACAGATTGCTGACTATAATGACTGATTTCTGAAAGTGAGGAGGAAAGAGCAAGATTAATTTATTATCTTGGCTAGCATCAATCCTTCTGTGATTTTTTTTTTCATTAAAAAAGGCAGAAAACTTTCTGGTCTTATGGTTCACCACAAATATGAGGTGCAACAGGACACTTTATTATCCAGATTCCTTCAAAGAGCTTTCTTCTCCTGAGGGAAGCCACACTTTTGGAATTTTGATTTTCCCAGTGAGAACAACACAGCCAGAGCCCTGCCCTGCACAGGTTGGTGTTTTACCAGGTAGGAAATCAAACAAAACACGAAGGACAACACTCAGGGGTACCTCCTCCTGACTGGGAGCCACCAGAGCATTTCTCACTGCTTCCCTTTCAGCTCTGACATCTTCATCTTCCTCCTCGAGCTCCTTGGGGTGCTGCTGGCTGCTTTCTTTTCTTGGGGAAATCCTGAAAACCCACCAGGTTTAGCTTAGGGTTTTGTTCTTTACCTCTGTTCTCCACCAGTGCATTTTGGATAAACCAAGAGGGAATTTCCCTGGGATTTAATTTATACAATATTATAATGATTACTATTAAAATCCTCATCATTATTGTTGTTGTTGGGGATGATGATGATAATGATGACATTTATAGTCTTTGGTTTTTACCAAAAAAAGAAGCTGGTACATCCCACAGCACAGGCAACATCCTGTGGAGGCACTACATAACTTAAAATATTGTTTATACTATTTTTATATATTCTTTTAATATATTATATATTACGCTGTTTTGTATTATCACACCACTGCAGTATTTAAGGGGCTATTGAAGTCATGAAAAGATCACCAGTATTAAAAAAATATATTTAAAAATAGGGACACAAATGCCATGTTTTCAAGGAGAAGCAGTGGGGTGGGAGTTCAGATCTCATATGTGCATGTGTGTTTATACAAACCTAAATATGGGGTCCCGTCTCAGCACTGCTTTTCCATATTTTAACTCCAAAAAGCGAAGAAGAAGAATGAACACCACAGAATGGATGTAAGGCTGAAAAACAGAGGTTGCCACATTAACAGCCTTGCCTTTCCTCCCACCACAGCTGGCACTGAGGTGGTGGCAGTGCTATAAAATATGTGGGGGAAACAGAATATGTGAAAATGGCCCATTAACACTGAAACTCAGGGTAATCAACACTGCAGAAAGCACTAAGGGCAGAAAAATCCCAATTCATAAAATAACAGGACAGCATGAGGTGATCTGGGCTTATTTCTCTTTGCTTTCCCCATTTCAAAGGTGTGAAATTATTCTAGCACAGCGGGTAAAATGTCATCCAGACCCATCCAAGTCCTCCTCCTGCTTCCTCATACCTGAGGAGGGGCTTTGGGATATGGTGTTTCCTCATGGCAGGGAGGAATGATGAATCCAACTCCATGTGCTCAGAAGGCTCATTTATTATTTTATGATACTATATTATATTAAAGAATACTATACTAAACTATACTAAACTAAAGAATACAGAAAGGATAATTACAGAATGCTAAAAGATAATAATGAAAACTCCTGATTCTCTCCAGAGTCCTGACACAGTGTGGCCCTGATTGGTCAAAGAGTGACAACAACTCACAGCAGAGTCCAATGGAACAATCACCTGTGGGTGAACAATCTCCAAACACATTCCACATGAGCACAACACAGGAGAAGCAAATGAGATAAGAATTGTTTTCCTTTTCTCTGAGGCTTCTCAGCTTCCCAGGAGAAAAATCCTGGGCGAAGGGATTTTTCAGAGAATGTGAATGTGACATTAGGAGACCCACATTCCTAAATAAAAGCAATGTTAAATGTTTTCTTACTGCAAAGACAGCAATCAGTACATGACTGCCTGGCCCAGAGTCCCCCACGATCTGTAAGAATAAAAAAATACTCAGTGAAGAAGTGTAATTCTTTAGTATCATTCTGGTTAATGCAGTAGCATTCAGAAATGCTTTGAAAATCTGCAAAACTTCTGATTTTCTCCTGACGAACACATACAGATGTTTGGCTTTGGGAACCCTGGTCCTACACCAGAACATGTCACAGCTCTCAGTACACAGAGCAGACTCTCCTTCCAGATGTCCTGTCCCAGGAAAGCATCTCTGCTTTGGGTCCCAGTGGAGAGGAGGTGAGTGGGACAGGACACAGGAGACTTCACCCCTCAGTAATTTATCATTTATCAACAGTGTTGCACATATCTGGGGGCTTTGTTAAATTCTCAGCTGACTTTCTACCACCCCCGCCAACTGACACGGAGTTAAGCCTCTTGTGAGCATTCTAAATTTTAACTCAGTTTTTTTTTTTCCATGCAAAGACAGATCTGTGCCTTCAGATTTTTTCTTAAGATTGGTCAAGACAAGTTGATTGGTTTTGTGGTTGCTCCATCCTTGGCATTGTCTAAGGCCAGCTTGGAGCAACATGGTCTAGTGGAAGGGGTCCCCTCACATGGCAGGGGGTGGAAGGAGATGAGCTTTAAGGTCCCTTCCAAACCAAACCACTCCATTATTCCATTCCATGACTCTGCATGGAAGGAATTAAAGAGTTTTTACCTAATCTGCAGTCACAGCTGCACAAGAAGTCACCCCCAGCTCTGATGAGCAAGCTGGGAAATGAGATCTGAGCTCAAAGAGTCGTTTAACGACGCACTCTGGAAAATCCCACCCAGGATCAGCCTTCCCAGACTGCAGCGTGTAGTAACTACCAGACTTTGGGGCAGTTACCCCCAGATTTGAGTGCAGTTATCACCAAATTTTGCTGCAGTTACTACCAGATTTTGCGGCAGTTACAGTCAGATTTTGGGGCAGTTGCTCCCAGACTTTGGGGCAGTTATTGTCAGATTTTGGGGCAGTTATTGTCAGATTTTGGGGCAGTTACTGTCAGATTTTGGGGCAGTTACCACCAGACTTCGGGGCAGGTACCGTCAGATCTTGCTGCAGTTACCCCAAGATTTTGCTGCAGCTACTGGCAGACTTTGGGGCAGTTACCACCAGATTTGATGCAGTTACTGTCAGACTTTGGGGCAGTTACCACCAGATTTGGTGCAGTTACTGTCAGACTTTGGGGCAGTTACCATCAGACTTTGTGGCAGTTATCATCAGATTTTGCTGCAGTTACCCCGAGATATTGGTGCAGTTACTCCCAGATTTGGGCGCAGTTTCTGCCAGATTTTGCTGCAGTTACCCCCATATATGGGTACAGTTACTCCCAGATTTGGGCGCAGTTTCCACCAGATTTTGCTGCAGTTACCCCCAGATCTGGGTGCAGTTACCCCCAGACTTTGGTCATGAGGACCCAGGGCTGTGTTTCAGGCCTCTCCTTGCCCAGAAGCACCACTCACGTCAGTGTCCAGCCCAGCTTCGATGACAAAACGCATCAGGGGGTACACAGGAACCAAGAGGGACAGAACGTAGAGGGAGATGGGGGAGCCCACGTTGTCGATGACTCTGGTGATGATAACGGAAAAAAAAGCACACCTGGAAATAAAACAAGAGGGTGACTCGGCTGATGGGAAGGGTTAAACTGCTCCTTAAAATTGCGTGGGTCTAGCTCTGCAACTCCCTATTGAATTTATAAAAATCGACAAAAAATTGAGGGAGATGAGAGACACAGAGAGGGCTCAGGAGATTCTCAGCTGTCTCTGTCTGAGGGTTGGCTGCTGCTTTGGGCTGCTGGGGAGACTTCTTCCCAGGGACAGGGCTGCTCCAGGCAGACAAGCCAACCATGGGATCCCATCCTGTTCATTCCCATCCCAATCCATGGCAATAATCCCCCTCCTTCCAGGTCAGGCTAGCCTGATGGGTCCTGTCCCAACACTTTGCATCTGTTGGATGTGGGGTGTCAAGCAGAGTGATAAATCCATTTTTTGTCTCCATTCCTGCACCAGTTCAGGTTGGATCCAGCTATTCCCCCGTGTCACAGCAGGATTGTGGCAGCAGAACATGGTGACACAAATTTAATACTGAATTGGCTGCTATGAATCACACCCAGATTTTTGCTCCACATCTCTGCTTGATGTTTTGAGATCTAGCTCATCCTCAAGATCTCAGCGTGTCTGCAATCCCTGCAGTGCACTATCCAACCATGTGCTCACCATTATCAGGATGAAAGACCAAAGATCAGAGCTACATCCTTTGCGAGAGTTGAAGGAGATCAGGTAGATCAAGAGAACGAGGGAAATTCCATAACCAAACATCGCCGTGACCTACAGGGAAGAAAAGGTTTTGTTGGAGAAAATGGAGTGAGGTAAACCACCAGAAACCCATCTATAGCAACAGGGAGCAATGGAAATGATCGCAGAGTAAGATCAGGGCATTTAGAAATTACCACAACTTTACTGTGAGGTGTAAAGAAATACATTAAGGCAAGATTTATTGCCTTTTATTTCCAGCTGGAGAAACCCAAAGGATAGGAGGTGAAACAAGAAGGTCACTAAGAGGACCAAGAGTGTTCCAGCACCATCTGCAGCCACAGTGTCTCAGCTGCCCCCACAGAAAATATTTTCCCTCAATGCCTTCCCAGCAAAGCACCAAGGACCAGAATGGGCTGTACCAGCATGAAGGTGATGCTGGCGCTGCCAGAAATCTTGCTGTTCATGGCAAACTGGAGCACAAACATGGAGAAGAGCAGGATGCAGCAGAGTGGGATGTCCACCAGTGCCTGGCCACACCAGTAGGCCGAGGGAAGGAGCCCTGAGATCCTCAGCTGGGCACGAGCTCCCACCTGGGAAGGCACAATTTCAAAGGGTAGTTTATTGCCCGTGCATGGTTGGCCAACTGCACCCATGGGAATGGCCCCAGGAAATGAAAAGGGAATAAAAGCTGTCACCGTTGTGATTCTGGGGTAAAATTCGACCCCCTTTTTGTCTTTCAATATTTGGTGCTGGCTGCAAAACTTCTCATGGGTCAAAACACCCCGAGCTGCCAATCACAGGGCTGGGCTCAGTTACCTCAGAGGTGTTTTCCAGCCTAAATGATTCCATGGTTCTGCACTCAAACATCCTTCTGGCAGTGCAGTTGTGATCCCTTCTGCCCACCCCAAACCTGCTCCATCCCAAGGAATTTACCTTGCAATCCTGCGTGTAGCCCATGGCAAAGTGAGGAGGAAAACCAGGGAACAACAGCAGCGTATAAACGAGGTACAGGGACATAATATAATCCCAGTAATATGGATTGTACAGCTGAAAACACAAGAACAAAGCACCTGTGGAAAACGCCTACAATTCATTTTACCATTCATTTTACTGCATTTCTCATGGATTACAAGGCAGTATGAACAAAAAGAGGGATTTGAAACCAAATTTGGGAAGGTTTTCCCAAAGCAGAGCCATGCAAAGTGCTCACTGATGAGGACAGATGGGGGGTGCAGGACCCACTCCTCCATCCCAGACTTGTGGGGAGCTCTCTCTTCCACCAGCTGACAGGCCAAAGCTTGAATAACGTGCTGGAGAGAATAAAGAACTCCCTAGAGAAACCCTCCCAGACACCCTCTCCACCCAGCAGCCCTTGAGACCCACAAGGGAAAAGTCAGATTTTCCTAAAGTCAAACATGGTGGTTCCAGAGGCACTGTGAAGGAAGGTGGATTTTCATGTGATAAAATCTGATGAATTAGTGAGACTTTAAACGGTTTTCTGACAGCTTCTGGCTTCACTTACAGAGGAGAAGGGGTGGCTCCAGACCTGGATGTGCCTGGTGGAGTTGAGGGATCTCAGCAGGGCGTTGCTGATGACGTTCACCAGCACTGGGAAGCAGTTGACAGCCTCCAAGTGGCACAGCACGGTGAACCTGTAGCTCTTCAAAGAGCAGGAGAACAAGGTGAGAGCTCCTGGCTTTTCCCATCTGCAGGGAAGCAGTAGAAAAGGAGCACACCAGGAAAATCCAGCCCTGAAACAGCTTTGCTTATGCCTTGTTTGCTAAAAACCCACAAATTATGAGGTATTGGAAGTCTGTATTGGTGTGCTAAAAATGTATATTTTGAGGCGGAAGGTCAGGGAGATAAGGTCTCCTCTAGCATGGACTTTACTGCTCAAAACACTTCCTAATTTTTGTACCTTAAAAAAAGTCAACAGGGCCATCCCACAGGGAGAGCTGATGGAGGCACTTTGCTTAATTATTCAGTTGTTGTGAGGAGACTGGAGGGAGAGGAGAAAAATCCTCACCTGATCTTTGCGGAACAATCGCAGAGCGCCGTTGTGTTCTAGCTCCTCTGTGATATTTTCCTCCTTTGCTATTTCCACTGTAATATCCTGGCTCTGGAGCAGATGGATTAAGTCATCAATGTCTGTGCCTGGTGTGAGGACCAAAAACAGAGGAATTATAACACTGGGAAACAAAAGAGTCTTTGGCGATTTTATTTTTATTTTTAAATGTATTACATCAAACAAAACCAGAAGAAATCTAATAACTGTGGGGATCAGCCAGCACATGTGTGCTGGATCATTGCACGTTAGTTTTTGGGAAGTTATTGGATTTCAGACTGAATTTTTGCATTGTCCTTTTCCCCCCTAGCCTCTCCTGAAGTACCACAAAATGAACTTTCCTTTGGGCCCATCTGATGAAGATACCAGTGTCATTCTCTGGCTTAATAACAGGAAATATCATCCACTCGTGGGAGTGTTGAAGGTGAAACTCTGGAAGCAGCCCATTAACTTGACTCAGCATGAGTGAGCCTGGAGTGTGGTGCCTGCTTTGAAGACCCCACACTCTGAAAATGCTTGGATAGAGACCTGAATTTGTGGCAGGGAGAAAACCCTGTCCCCACCTTATCTCCCTTTTGCACATCTCTCATCAGGGTCTCACCAGCTGCTGAAACCACAATAGGTTTCCCCCCCAACCCTCTAAAGACAATCCTTCCTCCCTTGTTAAAGCCTTCATCCCCCCCTTGCATCCTCCTCATCCACACCATCTGCTCTCTCCTGCGCTTTCCTTTGGAGCAGCAAGAACCCAGAGCTGGGGAGGATGAGGAGAAGCTTCTCCCCTCACCTGTGTGGTTGTAGAGCAGGAGGCTGGTGGTCTCCAGGTAGGATTTCCTCCCCAGGGGCAGGAAGTACCGGGCAGGAGAGAGCTGCCAGGAACTCACACTCTGCCAGCCGGCCAACACGCACAGCTGCACCACCAGGGGAAGCAGAAAAACCACATAGAGCAGCAAGCTGCGGTAAGAAAGAGATTAATATCTCTGAAAAGAGATATTCAGCAGAAGTGCATCCAGAATGCATTTGTGTGCTGGAAGTGGTGGATGATATTCAGATTACCCAGAGCTCTGTTGAAAACTTTTGGCAATTTTCATAGAATAACGGAATATCCTGACTTGGAAGGGACCCACAGCAATTGAGCTCATGGCCCTGACATCCCAATAATCCCAACCTGGGCATCCCTGGGAGTGGTGTCCAAACACTCCTGGAGCTCTGGCAGCCTCAGGGCTGTGCCCATTCCCTGGGGAGCCTGGGCAGTGCCCAGCACCCTCTGGGAGAAGAACCTTTCCCAAAATCCAACCTAACCCTCCCCTGACACATCTCCAGCCATTCCCTCAGGCCTTGTCACCAATGACCAGGGAGAATTTTACTTCCAGAAGTCTCAAACCTTGGTCATTCACTAAATGATTCAAAATGTAGCAGGGAGAGAACCTCAGATCCAGACTGCTCAACTTTTTAGGGCCATGAAGCCTTTCAGACTTCCATTAGGTACCAGGTTTTCATAAATAAGAACCTTCTAAACATTTTAGGGCCGTGAAATGCCTTTTCGACTTCCTTTAGATTCAAGTTTCTCATAAATAAGCATCTTTCTTTAGTTCCTTGTGCCCCACCAGGAACTCCAGCTTGAACACCAGTGGGGCCAAATGAGTTCAAACACTGGCAAAATGAGAGAATTTAAAAAAAAAAAAAAAAAAAAGGAAGCCTGAAAGCACTCTCTGTACACACTGACTTATTTTAAAACTTCCTCCATTTGACATAAAAGTATTTCTAAATGATTCTTTTATTTGGAGAGAAAATGGGTTTCTCTCGCATAAATTATTCAGCATAGAAATGAAAATGCACGAAAGGGAGATTTTGTGTTTCTGGCACTGGAAAGCAAAAAACTTTCCCTTCCTCTAAGTGCAGATGACTGAGATCATTCCTAGCCAAGACCTCATATCAATTAATCCAAACTCATGGAAACAGGGGTGTGGAAGTTGTCCCCCCTGGTGTGACCTTGTCCAATTCCAGACCTCCAGGAGATAACCCTGTAGCAACAGTTTTGGACAGCTTGAGCTGCAGTGTGCTCCAGCCAAACCACTTTTGGTTGTTCTTGTCAGAGCCCTCTGGAATTCATCAAGGTTACTAGGACATAAATTGTGCTAAATAAAGAAAGAAGAGGCTGAGAAACAAAATGCCAAGACCACAAGAATTAGATAAAGGCCGTGAAAAAAGTGAAAGTCAGTGAAGCACTGGACTGTAACCAACCACATATCCTGAAAAGTGCATGCAGATCATGAGGACAAGGTAGAGGCACCAATCAATAAAAGTGTGATTAGTGTGCAGTAGGGTTAGAATGTATAAATAGAGCACAATGTCAACAATAAAGTGGCTTCTGCTCAATCACATTGGGTAGCTGTCCAGGAGTCCTGCTCTCCTGCAGAACCCCCTTGGGACTTACATGGACTGCAGGTTCTTCACCGAGCTCTTGAGCTTCAAGAAGCGCAGCCGTGCCATGGCAGAGACCTGCTGCCTCCAGAGGGCCAGGCCCTGCACTGATGCCATCCCGGTGTCCGAGAGCAGCAGGGAGCCTGGCCTGGCCTCCTCAGGGCATCCTGGGGCTGCTTCTCCCCACTCCTCCCCAGGGACGTGCTCATCTGCAGAGAGTTTCCACGTGCACGTTTATGTCCAAGATTATAGAATGCAGGGTGCCCCCGACGTGGGGAGTGATTGGCACCTGACTCCATTGATTCAGAATGCTGAACAATTGCTTTATTAAACTATACTATATTGTGTTAATACTTGTCCTGGATTGTCAAGCAATTTGTATTCTATTTGCCATCCGGATAGCAGTTATCTTTTGTTTAGTGGGCAGTTTCCTTATCTCTTCCACACGCACTCCTCTCTCAGGGGAGACATCTGCTGATAAGAGGCCATTGAATGTCACTGCGTGGCTGATAAGAGCTACAGCATCCCACTGGGAGATGTGAGCCCAGAGGGAGGAGCCAAGCATTCCTGCCTGGATATAATCTGGAGATTCTGGAGCACCAGCCAAGCATTCCTGCCTGGATATAATCTGGAGCTCTGGAACACCAGCCAAGCATTCCTACCAGGATATGATCTGGAGATTCTGGAACACCAGCCAAGCATTCCTACTGGGATATAACCTGGAGATTCTGGAACACCACCCAAGCATTCCTACCTGGATAGAATCTGGAGATTCTGGAACACCAGCCAAGCATTCCTACCTGGATATAATCTGGAGATTCTGGAACACCAGCCAAGCATTCCTACCTGGATATGATCTGGAGATTCTGGAACACCAGCACGGCTTCTCCACTGGATTCCCCAGAGGAACAGCAGCTGGCTCTGCCCCTGGATCTCCAGAGGAACCTGCACCTTTCTCCAGGATCCCTGCTCCAGCAGAGCCACCCCTGGCACTGCAGGAGGGCTGAGCCACAATTCCAATGGGACTGTGCCAACACCCTGACCCACAGGGTGTCAGGCTGTGTTCTGACTCTGTCAGTGTTGGTTTAGTTTACTGCATTGTTTATTTTATCTTTTTATTTTCTTCCCTAGTAAAGAACTGTTATTCCTGCTCCCATATTTTTTTTTGCCTGAGAGCCCTTAATTTAAAATTTATAGCAATTTGGAGAGAGGGGGTTAATATTTTCCATTTCAGGGGAGGCTCCTGCCTTCCTTAGCAGACTCCTGTCTTTCAAAACCAAGACAATACCATACTGTATTAAAGAGATACTATACTACAAAGAACACTGAAGAATACTAAAGAAAAACCCGTGACTGTCCAAGACAGCCAGGGCACAGCTTTGAGTGATTGGCCAAGGAAACAAAACAATCCTCAGCAGAATCCAACTGAAAAATCCCTCAGGTAAACAATCTTCCTAACACATTCCACATGTGCAAAAACAACAGGAGCAGAGAACAGAGATAAGAATTGTTTTCTCTGTCTCTGAGGTTCCTTGCTGCCATTCCCAGGAAATATCCTTGGGAAGTTGTGCCTGTCTGCTCTCTATGAAGAGAGCTGCAGCTACATAAGACCAGCTTCTACGCTGGGATTCATGACAGTTTAAGAGGCACCTTTGGAGGTTACTGCAGAGGAGCTGATATCTGGCTGTGGGTTGTAAATTGTACCTTTTTGACTGTCCGTGGCTTCTCCCTCCAGCCTCAGGAACACGTCCTCCAGGGTTGTCATGCTGACTCCATAGTTGATAATTCCCTGCTCAGAGCAGCTGTCGAAGTCTCTGAACAGATCTGGAGGGCAGAGATAAAATAAAGGTGTTAGCACAGATATCCAGACCACTCTGGCTCAGCTGAGCCAACCTGACTGGAGCATCTCCAGTGACAGAGAACTGCCAGGACACAAAGGTGTGAAGGAACACGAAACTGCCAGAGCCATCCTCATGGCAGATGATCTTCTGCTTAGCACCAACATTTCAGACTCTTTCATCCTCTGTGGGATGGTCAGGCTGAAGTGATGAGCACGGTGGGTGAGAAATGGGCATGGAGCAGCTCAGGTTATATGGGGTTTTCTCTTATCTCTGTCTTTTCATTTAGCAGAAAAAGAACTAAACTCTCTAAACTAAACTAAACTAAACAGCAACGCACGTGGCCCAGTTTAGCCTGCAGGGTTCGTCACTGCAAACAGCAGAAAAGCATTTGTTGCACAATTTGATCTTAAATGTATGATAAAATTGTGGGGGAAACCCAAACTGCAATGGTTTGGAAGTCCTGATGTGACTCCTGTAAAAAATCTCCCTTTGCATTTCTTCCTCCACACATTTGTCTTTTTTTTCCTCCTCTCTATGAATAATCCTCAGTTATTTTCATATACATTACCTGGGAATTTATGAATGTTTTCTAAAGGCAGTTTATATCTCAGTTCATACTGGCTGTGTCCTGAGAACGTGGCACTGGGGATGTAGCCTTTCACCAGGGATGTCAGATTCTCCAGGTCACAAGACTCATTGACATGGATCCTGTTGTGTGGAAAAAAACCACAGACACTTAGGTTTGGAATAAAACCTACCCAAACCCACCCAGAAAAACAACATCCACCATTTTATGGATGCATAAAAAGGAAACTCCAGTATTCTTCATTCATTCCCTGCTCTGGATTAATTAACCCTAAATCTTACTGCTGTTTCAGTTAATGGAGCTGGATTTTAATGCAGGCAATTTGTTTGTTTTGATGACATCTGCTCCAGGGTTTCATGAATTCTGGTGTCCCCTTGTACTTGCATGTTGCCAGGTATTGTTGGGGTTTCAGGAGATACCTTAAATGATAGCAAATCCCCCATTTTTTCTTCAGGAACAGAGAAGAGCCAACACACTTCAGCCTCCCGTGCGAGATAAAAGCCTTGCGGTCTGGAGAAAGGAAAAGCCAAAGGAATTTGTAGTGCAGAGCAGCCGTGTCCATCTTCTGGGGCTCTGTGCTGCTGGGTTGTCTGTTGTAGTGTGTTTTTATGCTTTATAATGGTTTTGTCTTTGTGTCCCTTTATTTTTCCCAAATGGTTTGCCCCAGATTGTGTCCCCTCCCTTTACCTATGTAATCCCTCTCCTTTGCTGAGATCACCCCCAATTCCCTACCCTGGCTCTCTGTCAGTCACTCAGCATCCCATCCCCTCCATCTAGAACTTTTGGTCCAGGATGTTGAGTGATTAGCCAGAGGCCAGGGGCCAGCCCCCCCAAGTGTTACCCCATGCACTGTCCTAAATGTCCATTCCCCCAGTCTCCATCCCTTAAATTCACTTATTGGTTAGTAAAATGTTATCTACTTTTGGGTTCTACCTCCCTTTAAATGTAACCTTGGCACCTCTCCTGGGGCCTAAATGTCCTAAATGTCCATTCCCCCAGTCTCCATCCCTTAAATTCACTTGTTGGTCAGTAAAGGTTATCTACTTTTGGTTTCTACCCCCCTTTAACTGTAACCTTGGCACCTCTCCCGGGGCTCTCACCAGCAGGCCCCTCGAGATTTGTAAAGGCTCCCTGGAGCTCCTGAAATAAACCTTGGATTAACCCCTGCTAAGAGTTGACCCCTTCATCTTCTGCTGTTGTTCCAGAGTCTCCCCTGCTGCAGGGGATCAGCCTGGCTGCCCTCTGTACCCCCAGGGATCAGCCTGGCTGCCCTCCGTACCCCTGGGGCACAGGAGAGTGCCTCCCCTCCCTGCTGTGCACTGTCTTGGGGCTGCTGGGGTTCCCTCAGTGATCCCCCAGGGATGCCCAGCAGAGCTCACCTGCCAGGATGTCGGCCTCGTCCATGAACTGGGTGCTGAACAGGATCACCCGCCCCGCCCGCTGCTCCCGCAGCAGGCTCCACACCCGGTGCCTGGAGAGGGGATCCAGCCCCGCCGTGGGCTCGTCCAGGAGCAAAACCTGCAGGGAGCATGGGGTCAGACATCCCCCACTGCTGGAGGGGTGCCGTGGCTTTGGGGGTTTGTGGAAACACAGGGTGTTGGGGGAGGTGAAACAGGAAAGCCTTATAAATGTGATTGCCTGGCAAAAGATTTGGAGAATATGGAAACTTTAAACGAGATTGAAATGAAAGCAAGCTTTGAGATCCCTCAGTTACTGAACAACTGGAAAACAATGGTGTGGCCAGCTGAAGGTGATCCCCTTTTGATGGAACAACACCCTCTGCTTGCAGACAGGCCCAAGGGTCAGAGCAGACTCCACAGCTTGGCAGAAGGGGCCCAAAGAGGAGTTTTTAGGGTTTAAAATGTAACACAGGATGGTAATGTAATGATTCTTATAGGCTGTATGGAAATGCTACTGGATTTGTATCTTGTACTAGATTGGTTAGTGAGAATTGGAATATTCAACAGAGAAGAAGATTTATTGTATTATAACGGGAACCTCGCTCTCTTACCCTCTCATCCTCTCATCCTCTCTCCCCCTCTCTTCTCTGGGGCCTGCTCTGAGCTGTGCTGGCAGCTCCCAGCAGGGCCCTGAACTTGGCTCTTTGCAATAAACCCCAAGTTCCAGCCCTGGCTGCAGAGATCTCTCATCTCCATCCATCCTGACCGTGCTGGCCCCCAATGCTCCTACACCAGGGCACCAGGAATATTTCCCTGCTCTGGGGTGCCCTGACCCCCAGGGGAGCACTGACTTTGACCCTCATTCATGGAGAAAGTTTCCTAAACTCCAGAATCCATTAGGGTGTGAAGTAGATTGTAGAGAGTAGTGTAGGTGTATCACTTAGGTGGGAAATTTAGGCTTTAGGATTTTTAGTATGTAGTGGATGGAAACAAGATGGAGGGCACAGGGTGTCATCCTGGGTTTCTTCTTCCTGCTTCTTCTTCCTCCTTCTCCATGGGTTTGGGTGGCATTTTGTAATTGGGTGGAAAAATCTGCATTTCGGGCTTTTGGGGATCAGTTAGGTTAAAAGGGAAATAATCTAGGTGCCAGTTCTTAATTGGATAGTTTAATCTTAAAAGACCTTGTAACAAGAGATTGTTGGCCATTTTGTGGTGCTTTTCCAGCACGCTGAGCCTGGTGTGGACAGGCTGCAAAACTCTAGGTAAGGTAATAATAAAAAAGAACCTGAAGACCGAAAAGATCCAGTGCATCTCTCTTTCCTGACACAAAACCACTCCAGGAGGGTCTCCCCAACAGGGGAGCCCCAGGGAGGGCCCAGCCAGAGTCCCAGAAGTTGGGGAATTGGCGACAGGTACCCTGACAGGGTTTGGGGTTCTGAAGGCAAGAGGCCCCGAGCATCTTTCATACAAGGGCAGCTGTTCTGGGGGCTGTGAGAGCTCAGGGAACTCTGCCTGCTTCAAAACTCAGCTGGCAAGGTGGGTTAGGAATTTAAAAAAACCAAAAGAAATTATGAAATGTATTCATTCTAATTAATAAGCATTTAAAGAAGTGAGAAATCCTAGAGCCAAATACACGCCCAAGGTTTTAGTTCTGCTGGACCTGAGTATTTCCTGCATCACAGAGCTATGCCCGCTGCTTTACCTGGGGGTTTCCAAGCATGGCTATTCCAATGGATAACTTCCTTTTCTGCCCACCACTCAGTTTTTCAGCTTGGGTGTCTTGAATGTTGCTGATATCCAGCAGTTCCAGAACCTTTTGCACCTAGAACAGCACAAGCATGTCCATTCTCAGCAGCCATTGTCCTTCCATCCTTTATTAGGGGAGATTTAGATTTAAATTAGCCATCAGAAGGAATTTATTCCTTGTGAGGGTGGGGAGGCTCTGGCACAGGGTGCCCAGAGAAGCTGTGGCTGCCCCTGGATCCCTGGAAGTGTCTAAGGCCAGGTTGAATAGAGCTTGGAGCTTCAATTTTCAGAAGATCCAGGTGAATTCTTTGACCTTCCCAGTGCAAAAGGAGCCTCTATGGAATGGTGGGGAACACACACTCACCTCTTGCTCCACCTCCTTGGATTTGATGCCCTTGATTTCTGCAAAGGTTTTCAGGTTTTCTTTCACTGTCAGGACCTCAAACTGCGTGTTGAACTGCGGGCAAATCCCAATCATCTCCCTGATCTCCTCCCTGTCTCCCATTTCAGAGAGTTTGTAGTTGTATATGGTGGCAGAGCCTGTTCATGGGGATAAATGGGTGTCTTGGGTTGGAAATGCAAAATGTGGCTTGGGGTAGCAATATTCTGGCAATTTTCTATTCCCATCTGTCAGAGGTGGGGTGGTTATCTGCTGTTCTTTGGGCAGTTTTCTTTATCTCTTCACAAGCAATCCTCCCTCCAGGAGACCTCTGCTGTTCATTAATTATTAATTATCCTCTGTCCATGGGCCATTAATTATTAATTATCCTCTGTCCATGGCCAGTGAGTGTCCCTCCAATTCCAGCATCCCATGGGGAGATGCTGCGCCCAGGGGAGGAGCCAAGCATTCCTACCTGGATCCAATCTGAGCTTTGGGACACCCCAGCAGCCTTTGCCCACTGCATTGCCAGAGGAGCAGCTTTCTGCTGCCCTGCATTGCCAGAGGGAGCCCAGGCCCATCTGCAGCAGCCCTGGAGCTGCAGAGGAAAACTCCCCCCGTGTGCAGGATCCCTGCTGCAGCAGAGCCACAGCTGGGGCTGCAGGAGGGCTGAGCCCCCATGGGATGGGGCTGGGACACCCCCCTGACACACAGGGGGCAGGGACTGCTCTGACTCTGGTGTTTTGTATTACTATATTCATATTTTTATATTTTCTTTTTATTTTAATTTTTTTTTCCTAGTAAAGAACTGTTATTCCTACTTCCACATATTTGACTGAGAACCTTTTAATTTCAAAATTACAATAATTCGGAGGGAGAGGATTTACATTTTCCATTTCAAGGGAGGCTCCTGCCTTCCTCAGCAGATACCTGTCTTTTCTAACCAAGACAAGGGGATGAGGGGGAATGAATTGATCTTTAGAGCTTTTGGATCAAGGCCACCCCATCCCAGCCTTGTCCTACCTTCCGAAGGGAAGCTGAGCCCACTGAGCACGTTCAGCAGTGTTGTCTTTCCAGCCCCACTGTGGCCCAGCAAGGCAGTGATCTGACCCTCATAAATGTTTAAAGACAGACCTAGAACAAAAATAACAGTCAAGCCTGGGGAGAAATGAAGTTTGGATTGCCCTCCCTCACTGTCAAAGGCAGAAGTCAGAAAGTACAAGAATTAAGTGAAAATAATTAGCCAAAAGACCATTGAGTGGGGCAAAGCTCTGCAAACATTTAAAGGCATAAGGAGTTGGTCTGTATTTAGCAGAAAAGACAGAAATAAAACAATTTTTAAAAATTAAAATATTTCTTCTCTTTAGTCTTATTAAAACCAGCAAATCAGTAAAACCTGAACAAAATAGTGATCATAAATTTTCAAGCATTGCAAGTGGATTTTTTCATTGACTGTTTGCACAATGGTGTTTCCTTGTCTTTAGCAGGAATCAATCTCACAGCTTTCATACCTCTTAAAGCTTCTGTCTTCTTGTCCTTCTTCTTATAGGCTTTTTTAATATTGTGGAGCCTAAAAGGAAGGTAAGGAGGTTATTATTTGGGGATTTCTGTAAATGCTTTTCCCTGCCACTCTTTTACATTTTTATGGACCTTAAGTTACAATGACAGAAATGGCATGAAGAAAATAAGAGGTGCTGGGAAATAAAGCTGAGATTTACAGGTTTGACAGGCTCTGTGCCCAGGTGTGAACATCCCAACCTGGCACCAAAAATGGGGCATCAAGACTGGCAAAGACAGGGCCAAGCCCATTGCAACACCTTCACAATGGGTTACCCTCTTCATTCTCCCTTTTGTCCCTAAAGGACATTGAAAGTCCACAATAAAACAAAAAACCCAGTTATTTTTAAATCTAAATTTATCTAAATTTCACCTTCAGTGACCCGTTTGAATTATCTTTTTATCTCTAACTTTTCTCTGTGTAACGAGAGATTTTTGGTTTTTTGGCAAGAGCCTCACGAACATGAAAACAGCCTAGAAAAGTCCAACCCAGGCTGATGGAAGGAGTGGGGTGCCCTAAAGCAGGCACAAGCAATCCCTTCTCTCTGAACCTGATGGCCTCTTTGCCCAGGAATTGGGGGGGCACAGGCTCCACATCATCCCCCAGGAGCTCCTCAGGGTTTGCTGTGGCTCTGGGCACGTCCCTGGTGGAGCCTCTCCTGCTCCTCATCCAGTACGAGGCCTTCAGGAAGAACAAAGGAGGGGCTGGGATCCCATATTTGCCTGCCAGGAAAGCAGAAAGATGGCCTGACATCAACCAAAGGCACAGCCAAGACACCATCCTAGACTAAACTTTCAAATAGCACAAAATTGTTGATTTTTCCAGTCAACCCCCTGCCAGGTTGGGAGCAGAAGTAGAGGAGACAAGAAGGGTGGCTCCAGGGAATTATGTCATGAATTCAGTGGTTTTTGTAATGAATTAAAGTATTGTCCTACATGTTATTACACTATAATCTCATCATTAGAAAGAAAAAATATTAAATGAAAATGTTCAATACTTTGCTGTCGTTGATTCTCTGGATCTGGCGGGTGCCAGAAACAGAAAAGTCACTCCATGACACCATAAATTTCTTTTAGTCCAAACCTTATTTTGGTAGAGTCCAAGAAAGGAGCAGCTCATCATTTCCTTGATATAGCCCATGCAATCCATGTAAATAAAAATAAATCATTCCCACCTGGCAGAATTTTGTCGAAATACAGAGCCAGCAGCAGGTACAAGACTGAGTCAAACACCAGCAGTATGTAGGTTGAAAATAAAAAGTACGCTTCGTCCATAAGGTTGGAAAAGGAGAAACCTATTCTGTATTTCTCTAAATCGAAAATCTGAAATAAAAGAGAAAGAAGAACAAATTTCAGGCTGGAAAAATATGCAAATGCCACCAAACCATGCATGCAACTCTGTTTCTTAACCCAGAAATCATCTGCAGTACTGACCAACTGTTCTTATTTTCTTTCAAAAGGGGAGGGGGAATGAATTAACTCCATGCAGAGATCTTCATGCTTTAATCCAGAATTTTCCAGAGCAATCCAGAAACACAAGAAAATATCAGAGTTTTAGAGGAGATCAATTAAAAAAAAAAAACTGACATAGGCACTCTTGACGTGATAGAGTCACGACAAAAATGTTATAATTTACATAATGATTGATTTAGCCATATGGCAAATTAACAAAGTCAGTCTCTCTGCTGCAGAACTCTCCTCTCCCAGGCAGATTTTTCTGTAATATACATCAAGAAATCAAATATTAGATTACCAGAGCTAGCAAGGGCTGTGCAGATATGACTGATGGAAAAGTGGGAAATGGATTTCTGCAGGGTGGGGATGGAGGAAGGGCAGCAGCAGCAGGAATCAATCCAGAGCTGCATTTGCACAGTCCCTGCTGCCAGGAAGGAGCAGGGGAGGGGCTGGGCAGCCAGGGATGCTGTCCCTGATGTCCCTGAGGATAATGGGGCTGTTGTGTGCAGGATGGGGCCGTGTGGAAGCTGCAGACGGGCACAACAGCAGATTTTTTTGTGCCAAGGGCCCTGCTTGTCTCTGCATTCAGCTGCTTTTGATGCAGGGCAGTGGGATGGGGGTGTTGGAGCCCCTTTGTGCTGCCCAGCACAGCTCAGCTCACCTGGGGATGGTGCACAGGAAGGGAAAATGCCTGGGGTGGTTTCCAGCTGGATTTTTGAGCAAAGGGCAGGAATTCCTGCACCTTTCTCCACCAGCAGGGGAAGAAAGGAAGGTTCAGCTGCAGGGCTGGTGCCCCCATACCTTGGCAATGCCAGTGTTGAAAGCAAAAGGACACATCAGGCCAAGGAACCACTTCAGGGGCCTGGGGACTTCTTCTATCAGCACTGCCAGGCTCAGGAACCCAAAGATAAAGATGATGAGGAAGCCTATGGAGCTGACGAGCTTGGAGGTCCTTAAGAGGGAGCAGAGCATGAAAACCAGGTGGATCTGTAAGGACAGGACTTTCCTTCAACCACTGAAAGAAATAAATATTCTTAACAGCAGCACTTCCATCTGCCAGGCACCAGATCTCTGCTGAGCTGAGTCTGTGTAATAAAATCCACTAAAGCCCTTCTTAGTGGGTTGATCTGAGTTTCAAACTGGGCCTTTTGCAGCCAAACAAGAGCCTGTCACCCCTTCAGGCTGCAAATCAAATCTCTGCTGCTGGCCTAGAAAAGCCACTCAGATGTTTCAGCCAGCGTGGCCCACAAAGCTCCTGAGCGCTGTGAGAAAGGCCCTGGAGCAATGCTCAGGCTCATCAACAGGGCAATAAATCATGTGGGGAGGAAATCTGGCTTCAAAGCCTGACTTACACACGCCAGGCCATAGAGGAAGAAGAGGAGTAAGACGGCAGGGAAGCTGCTGGTGTAGAAGCGCTCGCGCAGCACCAGGGCCGTCAGCCCGCAGGAGAAGATCAGCACGTAAAGGGAGTACAGCAAACTCCAGGACAGCCTGGGGAGGGAGAGGTGCCATCAGCCCTGGGGGTCATCAACACCCCTGCTTACAGCTTCATCTGCACGTCAGAACTGTTTAAATTCAAATATTAATTATTTCCCGCGGCGATGATTTCTTTTTCACATCCTCGGAACAGACAGGTGATCCAGCTTAGGAGGAGATGCCCCAGGGAGCTGAGGACACCACTGCCATGCTCAACCCTCTGGATGAGAAACTGAACAAATGCACTGATCAGTTGCATCAATTAATATTTGGCATAAATTTTCAATCAATGCAAGTATGTTTTTTTCATTGACTGACTGAAGTATTTGCACAATGGTGTTTCCTTGTCTCTACCAGGAATCAATTTCACAGAGAGCTGGCAAAAAGTTATAAACCCATTTCACTCATTCATTGGCTTCTCAAGTGCTGTCACTGTCGTGTTTTCTGAAAAATCCCTTTGCCAGGATTTCTTCTCCTAGGAAGCTGAGAAGCCTCAGAGAAAAAAGGAAGTAATATTATCTCATTGCTTCTCCTGTGTTTGCTGCTTTGGAATGTGGTTGGAGATTGTTTATCCAACAGGTGATTGTTTCATTGGTTTCATGTGAATTGTTTTTATTTAGCGACCAATCGTGGCCAGGCTGTGTTGGGACTCTGGAGAGAGTCACGAGTTTTTATTATCACTCTTTGTAACCTTCTGTCTGTATCCTTTCTCTATTCTTTAGTATAGTTTTAGTATAGCTTTCTTTAATATAAAATAAGTACATAAAATAATAAATCAGCCTTCCAAGAACATGCAGTCAGATTCTCAATTCCTCCTTCGTCCTGGGGACTCAGAAAATAACACAAGTACCCAGGAACGGGCTGATTTTCGGCAAATACATTCCAATTTAAAAAGAGCTCACCAAAATGCAATGTCCTGCAGCCCCATTGCTTTCATCAATTCTTTGAGCTGCTTCTTTTCTCGTGTGACATTCCTTGATAAGAAATACATGAAGGGCAAGAAGCACATCACGTTAACGACCATGAAGTAGCTGTACTCGAGGCTCATGGAGGACATGATGCTCCTGGACTTCATTCTGGCACCAGCAATGGATTCCATTTCTTCCCAAACAGAATGATTTGTCACCATCTAAAGGAATGCAAGGTCAACAGATTAGTGTTTGGCTTATTTT
Source organism: Passerina amoena (assembly GCA_013401095.1). Classification (NCBI taxonomy): domain Eukaryota; kingdom Metazoa; phylum Chordata; class Aves; order Passeriformes; family Cardinalidae; genus Passerina; species Passerina amoena. The sequence goes on along the minus strand of WBNP01001603.1, from coordinate 67,755 downwards.
CTGCAGTGAGATGCATTTATACAAGGAATATTCTGCTTCATCCTCCCTGAGTTAAGTTTTTAAAGCAGCTTTATTTTCTGACAAAGCCATCCCTTGCTATTCCCACAGCAGAGTTTGCCTTTCCTATATTATATTTAAAATGAAAGGATGTCTCCATCAGCTCCTAAACTGGATTTACCTCTATAATGGCAGCATCAATGCTGGACTGCAGGGACAGGAAGCCTTTGTACCAGTACCTTGGGCTCTCACAGCTCTTCCAGGAGAAGTCATCGCAGGCGTCTGCAAGACAAAGGGCATCACACTAATGAAAAGTAATTAATGTTCATTATTAAATGTAATGACAAGAACACACTGGCACTGTGGGAAATTCTTCAAGTAGACAGTGACAAGGAAAAAACTCCAAACCACCCAAATTCAAACTAAAAAAACCCCCAAACTGCAATTCATTCCATCATTTAATAAATGTGGATTATTCCCACCCTGTCCACATGAGGCAACCACCCTGAAATTCTCATTTTGTATTACCTATGGCTCCAACGACTTCATTGGGAATATTCACATGGGTGAGAGGAAACCTGAGGCGGTAGGAGAAGTTGTCCTTAAATACAACTCCTATAATTTCCCTGTTTGAAATCCAGGCTTTCTCCATGGCTCTCTCATCATCCACTTCCACGAGTTTTATACCTGTGGAGTGCCAGAAGAATATTGCCATGAGATTTTGTGAGTCTGGAAGTGTGTCCAGAGGCATTGAGGGAATGTTCTGCTTTCTCAGCACTGCAACTCCTCCTTTTCCAGTTCTCACTTGTGCCTCTTATGCCAAGGTCGGGACAGGAACAGGCGAGAGGCAGGATCATAGAAAAGGATAGATTCTATTCTATTGGCTAACTAACATAAACATCTTTCTCATGCACTGTCCTTGAGAGGAACAGAAAAATAAAGTAGAAAAACACCACCTGCAAATTGTTTATAGTCAACAAGTTATCACATCTTTCCAGCTCCCTAAAACTTCTCACAAGCTGCTGTGAGAAACGTTTGCCATTTCTCTCTCTCTGTCCCATGGCATCCACACTCACTGGCCATGGAGGCAGCTCTAAATACTTCAGACTTTACCTGTTGGGAAGAAATGCACCTCAAAAGAATGTTTTTTAATGTGTTTTAGAAGTATTAGGGAATATTAGGTAAGGCAGAGTTTTCCAGTTCAGAAGGGCACACTGGCCTCACAGGTAGTTTAAATCCTAGAGAGGAAATATTTGTGAAAATGGAGGATTTAGGACGAATTTTAAACCATCTCCTGACCAAAGACGTTCAAGAACCGCTACAACACAGCGCACAACGCATAAGAGGCCCAATAACGACAAAATCCAATATTTAAAAAGCAAAACCCACCGGTCACGACAGAGCTGGAGGCCACTTTGCTCATGATGTGCCTGGTGGTGGCGGTGGCGGGGGTGAAGGTGACGGTGACCCCGGTGGCATTGAAGGCAGGGTCGTCCAGGTAGCCCAGGTGCTCGGCGGGCACCTCGGGGTACTGGGTTTGCGACATGAACAGGTACGCGGACACCACGAACAGCAGGGGCAGGAAGAGCAGGGACAGAATCCACTCCTGCGCCAGGGAGAGCGGGGAGGAGAACGTCATGGCAGTGTAGAAGCAGGTTCTTTGAGGAATTCAGTCGTTGTGGGATTAAAATGTAAATAAGAGGGATTGGCTCGCACCCGTTTCTTAGGAAGAGTTTCTCTGCATTGTGCCCATCACCTGCTCCAAGAGCCCATCTGTGCCCTCACTTGTCACAAATCGGACATAAATATCACCATTAAAAAAAATAATTCAAGTCTCCAAGTGTTCATTACCAGTCAGGCTTCTCAAAAGTAGTTAAAGTTCTAATTTTACCCAAAGAAGTTGGTGTCTAGGAGCATGCAGGGATTGGCCACCCTCAGTAGTTAGCTACTATTTTTGTTTTATTTTTAATTTTTTTCTCACCTGAAAGCTCTGCATCTTCATCCTCCACTTGATCAGGACATTTTTCCACAAGAGAATTTTAGTTTGCTGGAATACACTTATATTCCTCTGGACTGTCTTCATCTTTGAACCTGGAGACAATTTCTTTTTGAAAATTGCTTTTAAATGCGACAAAAGCCAAACCAGCAGCAACTGGTTTTATTTGCACAGTCCTTGCAGATGTGCAGTGAAGCTTTTTCTCCCTTTTTACGGCAAGAATGAGCTGAAGAAACTCAGATGTTGTGTGCTGAGCACAACCACCCCCGCAGCACAGGGTCCAAGAGACCTCATCACCCTCAACACACTCCAACCCTCACAGCTCAGCAGCAAACGCTGATAGAAATCAGAATTTCTGCCTTCCATGCTTCAGCATGGGGAGTTTGGGAGAAGTTCATCATTTATTGATGAAATAAAAAAGGGACTATCTCATTACATGACCTAATCATCTTGGGTGGGCTCCATATCCAAGAAACAACAACAATATAGTCAATTAAAATCCCTAAAATCCTTTTGCTTGCAATTTTAATGTGCTTTAGGCTCAACACCAAGAAGTGTTGAGCAACTCCTGGCTGTGGTGTGAGCTGAGCTCTTGTGGAAAACAGCATCTGCTGAAGGGAACTCAGAGCCACGAGGGAGCAAATTCTTGGAAGTGTGTGGGAGAGATGTCACTGGCAGGTTATTAATGAGAAATGAGATAAAACTGAGTGGCCACGAGCATGACTGAGGCGTTACTCCAACAGACAAGGCAGAATCCTCAAAATGACATGGTCCAAGCAAAACAAGGATTATTTTGCCTGGTTGTTGCTGGTGGTTGGAACTGAAAGAAGTAAAGCACAAAGCTGCCTGTCAGATTTTTGCAGATGAGAAGTGTGCTTTTAACCATCCATAAAATATCCATGAACACTTTTAATGAGCAAAAGGATTCAGTAGCTCCATGTAAAAGAGCTCTGCTCACATGGCCAAACTGCTCTGCTGTCACATCTGGAGCTAAAATCTGCTTTTCAACAAAATCCTGATCTCCTCTAAGTGATTCTCAGGTAGAAAAATCAGAGCTGTTACAGATCTAATCCCTTCAAGCCTTCCTGTCATAAGGAAGGAAGATTTACGTTGTCCTGTTCCCCTGAGGGACAATGCCTCATGGTGCTGACAGGCAAAACTGACTTTATCTTCCTCCAGATATTTCTATTCAGCCCTCAGGGGTTGAACCTCTGGATGTGATGAGACAGCAAGCACTGAAATGCTGGAAAAGCAGCTGCAACAAATGGGCTGCGAACACTTGCCCTGGCTTTTGCCATCGTCTCTAAACAGAGTTTTTCCTCACTGATGGACTAAACCTAGGTGCATGAAAATTTGAATTTAGTGTGTAATAACCTCTAGACTACTTTGAATAAACTGTGGGTTTAAACTTGCTATTATTTGGTTGCTTTTTCACCCCACAGAAGTGAGGATTAGGAGGTTGTGTGTCACCTGTGCCTAATATTAGGGTTGCGCGTCACCTTACCTAATATTCCCTAATCTCCACCTCTGCCACAGGGTTGGTGTCACAGCTAAAGACCCTTGCCATGTGGATCTAAGGGTCCCATGGAGTAACCTTGGCAGGCTGACAGTCCCAGGAGATCCTGGGGTGGAGAGTGGCACACCAGGAGCTCATCCTGGACATGCCACATGTCCCTCGTGTGGTCACTCCTCAGTGCCCACCGACCCCGTGCTGCTGCAGGGTTTGGGCAGCTGGGGGAAATGTGGCACAACTGATTTCTTTGCTCCTGTGGTATTTCAGGAGAATTTTTTTTTTAGAGCATAAGATGGACAGAACTTTTAAATCCAAACTTTAGCTTACACTGGAAGTAGGGAAAGAAATCTGCTCCTCGTATGTCCTGGATCACTGAAAATACTGAGCTGAAGCTGCTGCCTCCTTGTAGTGCTGAGAAACACTGCAAATAAACCTCTGCCATAAGCTGAGCTCCATTTGTGTGTTATTTCATCTCACAGCAAGGTTAAAAAGACTCTGTTGCCTTTAAACACCCCTAAGCTTGACCCAACCTATTAGAAAGATGCCCGGTGCCCAACCCACACATGGTACCCTCACCCGGTGTTATTAACAGCATTATCATTTACTGGGGGTTTCATACCTTCAAAATAAATTTGTTAGGTAGATTTAGGAAGAATGCTACAGCCTTACCTCAGCAGGAAGGTTTGAGAAGAATCCAGAGCCTGTCCTGGAGGAGCAGAGGTGCTGAGCCTCCCTGGGCTGGACTGGCCGACTCTCCCCGAGACTCCCAGCTCTCCTCTGTCGTTTTTTCCCCCCCTCAGGCACTTCTGCAAAGACATTCCTCACACCATTGCTTCTTTTGTTCCCCTGGCTTCCTTCTCCTTCCTCCCTGGCAGGGCTCCAGCTTTATTTGTGTCAGGAGAAGCAAACAGAGCACATCGCTGTTGAGGCGCCTGGTCCGAAAAGTTAATGCAGGACATTCTTGAGTGGTGGCCAAGAGAAGAAAAACCAGCCCCACAACAAACCACACAAAAATCCTTTCTCTGGCAAACTCTGCTGTGTTTTTCAGTGCAGCAAGAGGGGTTGAAGTCAACAGTGATGTCACAGCACAGGCAGGGGAGGACAAAAGGTGGCAAACTCTCCCCGTGGCATCAGCCACAGAGCAGGAGCAGCAGAGAAGTGCTGCCTCCTGGATAGCAACAGCTCTTCCAGCTAAAAAACATCTTGGAAAGGTTGAAATAAACGTCTCCTGACTAACTCTGCACTTGTAAAGGGGATGGGTTTGGTTTCAGCCCAGGCTCTGGAGCGTGGCTGCCCAAGCAGCATCCCTGGGCTCATCAGGGCTGAGGGACCCGCGGTGGGAGGGAGCCTGAGCAGCTGGGACGGGAAAAGTGGAGCAGCCGGATTTACTTTCCTCTGCTCTGCCTAGCAGGAAAAAAGCCACCCCTAAGGTTTAAATCCCATTCAGATGTGTCAGAGCGAGGCAGACAGCAGAGGTGCAGGAAGTCAGGGCATGGGATGGAGTTAAACCTGTCCCCAGAGCATCTCCTGGGTGTCCAAACCTTCTCCTCCCCTCCTTGCAAAAGGAAAAACAACACTCTAACGTGAAGAGGGGGCGATGCCAGGTGCCAGGCAGTGAATCTCAGTCTCCTCCCTGCCCACCTCCTTGGCAGAGCCCCGATGTTGGGAGATCCAGGAGGAAAACAGAGCCCCGGGCTGTGGGTGGCTGCTCCGGGCACTGCTCCCGGCAGGAGCAGCCCATCCGTGAGCCACGGCAGCCACCTGCTGGTACCTGCCTGCCCACATCCCTGCCTGCAGTGCCCGGACACACCTCCCTGCCTGCCCAAGGCACCTGCAGAGTTCTCCCTGCTGTGTCCCAGCCCAGCACCTGCAGCCCCAGCACCACCCACACCAACCAGGGCAGCTCATGGTGAGGGGTTGTGCTGCTGTGTCCATCCCATGGCATGGCACTGCCCCTGGCCTCCAGTGGGTCCCCAGCCTCTGCCAGAGGGGGCTGGGGGAGAGGGCAACAGGGCACAGGGGGAAACACCTGGATGCAGGGAGTTCCTGCTTTATTTAGGTTGGTTTTTTGTGGGTTTTTTGTTTGTTTTTTGTTGTTTTGTTTTTGGGGTTTTTTTTGTAGTATTTTTTAAAATTTACTTTTAACTCTGGCCCTGGCAGGCAGATGATCCAAGAGGAGATGCTGACCTGCTCAGACAGGGTCAGGGTGATGGAGCTTGCCCCCAGCTCCCCATCAGTTGCCCCATCCCTCCCAGGCACCCACAGGAGTGCTGGTGAGGAGCCCCACTCTCTTCTCAATGACCAAAGCAAGGCTCAGCCTGCTGTCCTCCTTCAGCTCTGTTTTGGGTCAAAGCACACCTTATTTTGACTCTTTTATAGATGATGATGTAAGAGCTGCAAAATTTAATTATATTTATCCAGCCACTGCTGACTCCTTTCCTCTGTCCCTGGCCCCAGTGGTGGGGATGAGATGGGCCAAGTTGGCCTGAGCTGGAACTCACAGCATGTTTGGGTCAAAATACAGCCCTGTCCCTCTCCCTCCCAGGAATCAGCAGCTCTGCTGGCCACATCCCACCAGGCAGAGGGTGATGATTCTCAGGGCTGACAAGGCAGGGACCTGGTGTCCTCCTGCCATGGGTGAATGAGGTGTCAGAGCCTCCCCAGGGTTTGCTCCTGGTTCTCCCCAGGGACTGAGCTCCTTTCCCAGCCCAGTGCTCCTCACAGCCTCGGGGTCAGGAATTCAAACTCCATGAGCCACCCTGAGCAGGGGCACAGGTGAAAGACAGGCATCAATGTGTCAAAGGATAAAGGCTTTATTTATTAAAATAATAACTCTTTGTTCTCTGTGAGGCAGAACACCTGCAGGGCTGTGTGTGCTGTGACGTGGGTCACCGAGTGCTGGGGCTGCAGCTGGTCACAGCTACCAGTGATTTCACTGATGAAATTCAGTAACACTGATGAATTCCATGGAATATTTCCCACTGTGGCTCCAGGAATCAGGGGTGGAGGGATCTCTGCTCCACAGCCCCGTTGGAGGCCACCTCCAGGTCGTGCTCCTCTGCATCCCTGGTGAGGTCTACAAACACCTGCAACGGGACACAGTGGGAAGCACCCAATCATTGCCATGGACTGGCTGTATTTGTGCTGGTCACAGCTTATTTCTTCTTTTCCCACTGCCAATTCCCAGCCTGGAGCTCCTGCACAAGCCTACCTGGTGCAAAGTGTTCAGTGACAAGCTGTACTCCTCAAGCTTGAAATTCCGTTTAGCTGTGGAGGGATGGAGAAAACATCCTTAAAACCCAAATCCACAGAAACCATTTGAAAGTTATTTTCTTATTCAACTGATTGTTTTCTTTTACCTGCTTCTAGCTGGGAGAAAGACCTGGACAGAGGTAGCGCATCTGCCACTGGAATCTTGTAGGTGAGCATGGAAGAAGTCCTGAAAAAGTAATTAAGAAATATGAATTCTTCATCTTGTGACTCGGCAGTGCAGTGTCACAGACATCTTTTCATGAAAAATCCTTTCCTTAGGATTTTTCCTCCTGAGAAGCTGAGAGGCCTCAGGAACAAAATGTAAACAATGGTTATCTGCTGTTGTGGAATGCAACAGGT
>WBNP01001603.1:31210-55637 GCA_013401095.1 Passerina amoena | reverse complement strand
CAGGGTGATCCTGCTCCATCTGCTTTTTCACTTTGGGTGATATTACCAACACCAGCCTGTCTTTTCCTAGTAATACTTTTCTATTTCCAACCTTCAGTCCCAAATCTGTAAGAGCAATGGCATTTCCCCTCCCCCAGCACATGCCATTAATCATTCTGCACGCAATTAATGATGGATTGTCACTGGCCCAAGGCTGCTCGCATTCGTTTTCAATTTCCTGGTTTTGCAAGGCTGTTTATGGAGAGTGTTATTTTTGGGGTTTTTTAGATGTCAACAATTCTTACAGGGCTCGAGACATTTCACAATGGGTTTCCAATGCCAGCTGAAGATTTCCTGTTGCTCAAACTCTTAAATCTGTAACACTGACTTTGATGAACACTAGAACTTATGCTTGGCATGAATCAACAATTTTTCTCAGCTCTGTAAATATCCAGGGCACACAAATTGTACGTAAACATCCATAAATCCCCTGATTGTAGGAAGATTTTGCTGGCTTGCCTTATCACATCTTTAATTTATAAATGCATCAAGGTCATCTCTGCAGCTGCTCCAAGGAGCCACCTACCTCCCCAGCAGTCACTGCTACACCTCCAGAAATCATGTTCAGAGTTGTGCTTTTCCCAGCTCCGTTGGGTCCTAGCAGACCTAAGACTTCTCCTGGAACAAATATGCAACAACTGTTAATAATATTTCTTGGTCATATGACAATGTTATATAGAATACAGGTCAATACCCCCTATATTCTATGTAATATTTAAAAGTACTGTAGGAGAAAGGGTCAATACCCCCTATATTCTATGTAATATTTAAAAGTACTGTAGGAGAAAGGGTTGTTTTATGCCCATAAATTAAAACTTTGAATGCAGGAGCCCGGAGTGTCAGGTCTCAACGCCCACAAGAAAATTCTAACAAAAAATATTGCCTCCAAATGAGACCTTCCATTTAAATTTTATTATTTATATTATAGGGAGTGCAGAAAAGTACTTGAACCTTTTTTAACACCAAAAGAGAGGTTTTTGACAGCAAGTTTCTTCTTTTTCTTAAAGATGGAAGTGGCTGTCCTGACTTCGTATTCCTTGCGCAAACTGTTGACAACGACCAAGTCCTGTGAAGAGACAGGGAGGGAAATAAAAATTCTCCTCCTGCCCCACGAGGCAGCTGATCTGTTCTTACCATTAAGCAGGACTTTGAAAAAGAGAAAATTTCTAAATTAAAAAGCCATGAAACAGAGGTTAAAAAATAAAAAACCAAAACAGGAAAATATGCAGGATGGGAATCAAAATAACGAGGCCAGCTAAAGTCCTTGTGGTGCCAGGGTGACCGTGGGCTGCATGGTGAGATCACATCTTCTTGGGATTTCTGCTGGTCAGAGTGACTCTGAGATGTGTACAAGTCTCTTTTCTATCTGTTCTCATTCTCAAAGTTGTTTATTACTTCTTATTTACAACATTCTTTTTCTGACTTGCCAAGGTCAGGTCAGGTCGAGGCACACTGACCACCCCCAGAGGCAGTGCTGTCTTTTATACTAAAAACTACATATAATTAATTAGAATAACTTCTAAATACTTATCGCTTCTATTAGACAGTGAGTTTCTACCTTAAGCTAATCTAAAAGTGCCAACATCACTTAGAATATGGAGGCTGGGAAGAAGAAAGAAGAAGGACAGGGCATCCAAATTCCTCCATCTTGGGACCCCAAGTCCCCATTCTAAAAACCTCAAAATTCCAATTTTCACCTTGTGATAAGCTAACTATCAGTCTACTTTAACTTTTGTGGCTTCTAAATCTTCATATGAGGTTGGTCATTTTTTCCATGGGTCAAGATCAAAGGCACAGGGGTCTTGGGCTCTGTGCCAAGGTCTCTGAGCCCCCTGGGCAGGGTTTTGAGTCCTCCAGGGCAGTCAGAGGGATCTCCTGGGTTCTGACAACATCTGAGTGCATGAGCTAAGAAAGCAGAGGCAGGTGAGAGGATGAAGATGCTGGAGAAAGGAAGCAGAGCAGTGCAGAGGGCTGGGTTTGGGCTCACCTGCTCGCGCTGCAGCGAGGCCAGCACGGCGCGCACGCGGTCCCGCTCCGCCTGCACCTCGGGGGGCTCCTCTCCGGGGGGCTCCTTGTTCTGCTGGGGCTCCTCCCTTCTCTGCCGGATCCTAGAGTGCAGCAGGGTCAGACTAAGCCCCTTTCTGACCCACACATGGGGCAACTGAGGGGTGCTTTAAAAGCTTTTATGCCATTTTCAGTCTCATGAGAAGGGTGAGACAGTACAGATGTTCTAATTCACAACATCACAATCAGAAGCCAACTATTTCCTAATTACAAAACACTGTAAGTATTTCTTAACCTATCAACTTTGACCACACTGTATTATAAATGTCTGAACATCATGTCTAATCATCTAAATATCTAATCATCTAAATGTCTAATCATCTAAAATTACTGTGACTATGTTCACAGGGGTCTGAGGATGAGGGAAGAGATGAGGATCTGACTCCATGTTTCACAAGGCTTGATATACTATTTATGATATATATTATATTAAAACTATACTAAAAGAATAGAAGAAAGGATTTCATCAGAAGGCTAGCTAAGAATAGAAAAAGAAAGAATGAATAACAAAGGTTTGTGGCTTGGACAGAGAGTCTGAGCCAGCTGACTGTGATTGGCCATTAATTAGAAACACCCACATGAGACCAATCCCAGATGCACCTGTTGCATCCCACAGCAGCAGATAACCATTGTTTACATTTTGTTCCTGAGGCCTCTCAGCTTCTCAGGAGGAAAAATCCTAAGGAAAGGATTTTTCATAAAAGATGTCTGCGACAAATTACCCCTTGTGAATCCTACTACTATACATCCTTCATAATTCTACTTCTCTAAAGTATCTAGTTTTATTTGCAATACCATCTTTTAAAACTTATTTCTAGTTCAATTCCTCTCCCAACAATATCTATTCTATAGCATTTCTAAGTCAATATTTCTTATCTCAAAGTTTACACACACATACACACTATGTGAGCCTTCTGTCAAATCTTAAACATTTTCTACAAATCCTTTTCCCACAGAGGGGGAAAGATGCTGTCACTGGGAATCACTTCCAAAAAGGTTTGCATTTATAAGTCTTTTTCACAGTATAATTAGAGAGAACATAAATGCATATTTATATCTAGAAATAAGGATAATAGGTTTCAAATTTATCTCCCTGTGCACAGATTGGAGCCTGAACTATCCGCCACAGTGGCAGGAAGGAAATAAATAAAATTGCCTCAAAGCATCAAATTCCCTATTTTGTTTTTTATTTAATACTTTTTTTGCCAGTTGAAATTGAAGCTGGTGACACAAACATTAGAAAGGAACCTGTGAAATGGCACCTTCCAGGCCCAGATCAGTGTTTTTGAGAAGCCCCAAACCTCTGGGGCAGTAAAATGTGTTTAGAGGATCACACTTTTAGTGCTGCCACATTTTAAATTTATTACAGGGCTCCCACCTAAAGTGTGGGCCTTAAATTTATTTCGTTGGCAGCACCAATGAAACCCAAAATTTATTTGCCCTCAGGGAGCTCACAAACTCAAGAGCTGGAAGGGACACACAGGGATCTCTGAGCTGTTCCCCAGATGGGGTTTGCTCAAGTATTTATTCCTGGGGAGGAAAAGCTAAACTTCACTGGCATGGCTGAGAAAATAAAGCTTTAGCTTTAGCTTTTCCTTCAGCTTTAATTATTGACTGGTTCCCTGCTCCAGACATGCCAATCATTGGGGCAAGGAGAATTAAAATACACGTGGGAGGTTTGCAAAGCAATTTGGGCACTTAACCAAATTACAAATTTTACCAAATTTTACCCTTTTTGAGCATTTTACCAAATTACCACATTAACCAATTATACTTGGTAGTGTTTGGTAATTAAACACTTTTTATAAATCTTCTCTCAGGTGACTCAGGTCACTTGTTGGTGACATTTAAGCATGGAGCACTTGGACAACTTTAACCTGATGAAAATTTAGGGAAAGTCTCCATCCTGTTTGGAGCAATACTGACACCTTTGAAAAGGAGTTAAAACTTTTCTGTTTCAATTTGGAACTACAATTTACCCCCTGCAGGGAAATGTCCTGAAATCTCAGCTATGAACCTTTAAAAAAAGCTGAAATCACAATTTTTACCCTCTCAAGGACACAGAAAAAATTAAAAATACCAACTTTATCCACACGCTGGCAAACATTTTTCACACAACAAGTTTTTCCCCCTGCTGTCAGGAGGCTGTGCAGCTCCAAGCCCACCCTGCAGACTGGGATGACTGTGGCTCACAAGGAATCCCTGGGACCCACCTGAAGATGGGATCAAACCCTGGCACTGCTGCTCCACATCTCATCTCCAACCAGCGCAGGAGGAAAGCAAAAATCACCGAGTGGATGTATGGCTGAAAAGCAGACACTCATCAGGTTTGGGTACAGACAAGGCAACAACACACCCCGTTCATTTTAATTATAAAGGGATGCACTAACCCATCTCATTAATTTGAAAAGGTCTGCAGGGGCAAGGAGCTAAATTGGTGCTTTGCAGACATTCCTCTCTGATATGCAGATTATTTGCAAAAGCCTTGGTTTCTTACAGCAGCTCTAGCCCAGATAATCCACCTGCACCCCAACAGACATCCCATGGGATGGGAGATCCTCTCATCCTTTTGTAGCAGCAGCATTGGCATGATTAGTTTATTAATAATATCTCTGCCTTCTACGTGAGCTCCACTTAAGCCCCTGCCCCATTTTTGCAGCATCAGGCACAAGCCCAGGATTTCCTGGAATTTGCTTCCCCTGCCAACACTTAATGGGAAATTTTATCTACAAAACCCATCCTTTCTTTATGGGGAGAGTTTACAAGCCCAGTGCAAGCCCACTGCATCAGTGACAGTCACCCCTGCCCAAGCAACCATCTCCAAGTCCCTCCTTACTGCAAAGACAGGCATGTGGATGTAATTCCATGTCTCAAAAATGCTGAAATCGTGGTACATGAGGAAATTCTGGAAGAAAAGGAGATGAGTCAATTAGAAAACTCCTCAGCACAGTGTGTTGTGTCTCAGGGCAGGGTCAGAGCACGTGGGGCAGGTAGGGATGTTTAGCTTTTCTTCAGGATGGGATGAAGGAGCTTTGATCTCCATTTTTCCTTTGGTTCTCACTGCCTCAATGGGTTGTGGCTTCCTTGGCTATAGAAATTCAGAGGCCACAAATCAGCCAGGTTAAGTTGACCTTTTCCATCACTGCTTCTCTCTTCCCAGGTCTTTGGCCTTCCCCCAGCTCCTTTCCTCCTTCCTGGTTTTCCCACTCCATCACTTTCCCCTCCCATCCCACCCCTGCTGCCAAAATACAGCCACTGTAAGAGCTCTTAGGGACTAAACAAACCAAAAACACCCCAATCAAACAAAGGATTAACAGATCAAATCTCAGCCTCTTCTCTCACTCAACAGCCTGGAACTCCTCCTGTTTCCTTTTCCCTTTTTCTCTCTTTTTGACTGGGAATTTGGGAAGTGCCTCTTGCTTTGCCAGTTTTTGCACCATTAGGATGATTATTGAATTTAGTAGGATGTGTTTTGCTTACTAGTCCAGAGAACATGATCCAGCCCACAGGTGGAAACATAGGAATCAGCATACAGATGTAGTAGAGCACTTCATGATGGTCACTGTGCATGAAAGCAACATAATTCACCTGGAATAAAGCAGAAAATCTATTTCCAACATTAATGTATTATTGCCAGGATATTTGTCAGTGATTCAGGTTATTCTGCTGAATACTGATATAAACTGAAACTCATTGATGCAAATTTGAAATGAAGCCCCAAGTGGCAAGGTGTGTAAATCAAACATTTCAGAGTGAAGGTGCTCCTCACTTACCAGAATGAAGGTTAAGGACCAAATGTAGCGATTGCTTCGCCCCATGTGAAATTTGAGGGCCATTAAATAAACGAAGAGCACAAGAGATATTCCATAACCAAAGATGCAAATGAGCTGGAGAGAGAGAGAAATCAGTGACCAGGAGGTGCCTGTGGATTTATGACAACCTGCCCAGAGAAGCCTATTGCAAATAAACTCTCTGAAGCCCAATCCTGCAGTGAAATGAGGGCAGGGAGCCGTTCCCATTCACCCACTCTGCCCAGAGCTCACCAGGGTCAGCACAGCACGGGTCTCCAAGGGGCAGATGCGGGTGAAGAGCACCAGGAGCCCGAACATGAGGCACATCAGGCTCCAGAAGAGGGGGATGTCCACCAGAGCCTGCCCACACCAGTAGGCTGAGGGGAAGAGCCCCGCGAGCCGCAGCTGGGAGCGAGCCTGGAGCTGCAAAAATGACAAAAATGAGAAAAGGGGGAGTCTAAAACATCAACCCTGCTCCTTCTCTATTCCCTCGCTCCTCCCTCCCTCTCCTTTCCAGCACTTCCAATTCTTAGTTCAACCATTGTTTAAAACCATGCCATTCCTAAAATGAAAAAAAATTTAATCACTCTGATCTCAAAAGCTTTATTAACATCCAAATTATTGTGAGCCCCAGCTGGTTCCCCCTGGGATGCAGAGAAGTGCACTTGGTACTGATCTGACTGATTTTCTTCTATCATCCTACCTAGAAACCACAGAATCACCGAATGGTTTGGGTTGGAAGGGACCTTAAAGATCATCCCTGCCATGGCAGGGACCCTTCCACTGTCCCAGGCTGCTCCCAGCCCTGTCCAGCCTGGCCTTGGACACTTCCAGGGATCCAGGGGCAGCCACAGCTGCTCTGGGCACCACCTGTGCCAGGGCCTGCCCACTGCTGCTCTCCAGATATTTTGTGTTGCATTCACTCCTCGTGCTCTTTACCTTGTAATCCTCCACGCTGCTCATCGCAAAGAGAGGAGGCAAACCAGCAGCCAAAACCAGCAGGTAGGTGAATAAGCCAAAGAAAATGTAGTGCTTCAGCTCTGGGTTTTCTCCCTGTGGGGAGAAATTCAGTCATCCATGGCTGATGCTGCCCAGGGAAAATCTGGCTGGCTCAATGCTCATGGGATGGTTGAAAAGTGAGCAAGAGCACTAATGGTAAGTCAGTGGTGATTAAGAACAGATAACAAGGCAAAAAGAACAAAATAATGACATTTAGCATCCTGGAATTTGCAGAAATAATTTGGATTATTGTAAATTGTTAAGGATGGAGACCAGCCTTTTGCTGCTGAGGAAAGGTGGGGTTTGCAGAGATCACTGTTGCATTCCCACCATGCTCATCAGCACGGGCTGGCTGGAGAGGACCTTAAAGATCATCTCATTCTACCCCTGCTGTGGGCAGGGACACCTTCCACTATTCCAGCTGGCTGCAAACCCTGTAAACTGTCCTTGGACACCTCCAGGGATCCAGGGGCAGCCACAGCTGCTCTGGGCACCTGTGCCAGGGCCTCCCCACCCTCCCAGGGAACAATTTCCTCCTAATATCCAATCTGAACCAATCTGGCTCAGTGAGAAGCCATTCCCCTTTGGCCTGCCACTGCCCTCATAAAGAGCCTCTCTCCATCTTTCCATCAGGGACTGGAATGCCACAATTACATCACCCTGAAACTCCTCCAAGAACAATCCCAATCCTCTCCAAACAGCACCAATTCCTTACAGCACCGAAACCCCACAGAACCCTTGGAAAAATCCCCATTAAATGTGGGAATCTACAAAATTAGAGGGTTTTGGGAAAGCTGCAAAAGCTTAGCTCTAATCACAGTTAAGAGCTAAGCAGCAGCTACGACATGGGTCAGCAGGAAAATTATTCAAACTGTAGAAAAGCAAGGACAAATAGAGCAATGGTCTGTGTATAATGCAAGATATTAGGAAGGTTGAAGTTTGATAATGGAGCTCTGTGCATTGTGTTTTAAGGCTCACAAGCAGGTATTGTATTTGAAATAAGCAAGCATTGTTTAACTAAAGGTACCTGTGCTTATAGTGGTCAGACAGAACTACTGTCAATGTGCTTTGGCTTTGTGTGATTGGTCAAGAAGCTTCTAAAGTGAGTTGTAACATTAAGTTCTGTGTCTGCTGCCTGGCATGTGAGCTGATGGCATCTTCCCGTTGCCATAACCATGGAATGGGACTGATGCTGGACAATAAACCAGCTCAGGGCTGTTCCCAGCAGTCCCGTTCCATTTGTGATTTGTAGAGAGCCCCATGCCAGCGTCATTAAACACCCCCAGGAACCAGCAGCAGTGGGATCACTGCCCTCAGCCCTTGGGAGCTGCTCCCCCAGCCCCCAGGCGTGCAGCCCCCATCCCTCCAGGTGAGGCTGGCCCAGCAGGGAGGGACCCTGACCGTGTAGAAGAGCTGGCTCCAGAGGCGGAAGCGCGCGGTGGAGTTGGAGAGCCGCAGGAAGGTGTTGCTGAGGATGTTCACCAGCACAGGGAAGCAGTTGATGGGCTCTGGGCTGCACATCACCGTGAACTGGCGGCTCTGAGGGCGTCAAAATAAAAAAAAGGCCTTTATGTGAGCAGCACTACTGAAACTCCTCATTATGCCAAAAAAAAAAAAAATTCTCCCTTTTCTGGTGCGTCTTGTATTTGTGGGGTTCCCAGATGAAGGAAGGAATGATGAATCTGACTCCATGTGCTCAGAAGGCTAATAAATTATTTATGATACTATATTATATTAAAGAACACTAAACTAAACTATACTAAAGAATACAGAAAAGATACACAATGCTAAAAAGATAACAATGAAAACTGGTGACTCTCTCCAGAGTCCTGACACAGCTTGGTCCTGATTGGCCAAAGAGTGAAAACAACTCCCAGCAGAATCCAATGGAACAATCCCCTGTGGGTAAACAATCTCCAAACACATTCCACATGAGCACAACACAGGAGAAGCAAATGAGATAAGAATTGTTTTCCTTTTTCTCTGAGGCTTCTCAGCTTCCCAGGAGAAGAATCCTGGGCAAAGGGATTTTTCCAGAAAATGTGATGGCCACAGGTGCATTTACTTCTCTCATTTAAATACTTCTCAGGAAATCCTGTTGATGTGCAGGATGAAAGAAGGAAAAATAAATGTCCCTCACCTTTCCTTCCAGGGATATTTTTATCGCTCCATTATAATTTGGAAGGCTTGTGATGTTTTTCTCCGAGGTTATTTCTGGGATTATGTTTTGAATCTTCAAAGCAGCAATGAAATCCTCGATTTCTGATCCTGAAATCAAGTCAAGGACAAAAATTAGAGTCATCAGAGGGATTTTTTTTCATTAAATAGAAACAGTTTCATATAAACAAGTTCCTACTTGCAAAGCAGAGTTTTTAAAAACCCCAAATATAGAGATTCTAAGCAAACACATATTTTGTATATCTTTTCTATACATTTAAACTGGTTAAACAAAAATATATGTTTAAAACTTAGTTTATTTATTGCTTTATTTTTTAAGATTTCCTGGTTCATTACTCTTTTACATATCATCTATATCATCACTAGAACTGCATTTGCTTTTGCTCAAAAGGAAACACCTCTCAATGCACATTCCTTTAAAAATTTTTGGCATTTGCAAGGTTGCTCTGTCAATTATATTAAAATTCACATTGATTCAGAAAGTGAGTCAGCCTCACATGTTGCTCCTCACCTGTGTCATTGAAGATGAGGAGGTTTGTAGACCTATTCTGAATTTTCTCTTTTGTGGGAAGAAAATACTGGCTAGATGTGATTTCCCAGCTGCTGGAGGCGTGCCACAGATGAAACAGCATTAAAACCATCAGGGGTGGAAGGATAAATATTCCAAATAACAGCAATCTAGATGGAAAAACAGACCACAAGTGAGGCCAGGGGAAATTCACCAAAAAGTAATTGTGTGATTTATGGGGAAATTTAAAACTTAAGCAAGCCAGAGTTCTCCTGCTAAGTCCAGACTGCCCCTGTTTTTGCAGCTTTGAAACATTTCCCACCTAATCTCTGCTTCCAAACCTCTCCAGCAGTGTTTAAACCCCCCTGAGCTGCTCCAGGGCTGCAGGGCAGGTGGGAGCTTCTGTACTTACATGCCCCTGAGGAATTTCCCATCGTGCTTCAGCCTGAGCAGGTGAATTCTCAGCACAGCACACACCTGCTGCCTCCAGAGCATCATCCCACTCATGGCCAGGATCCCCTGCTTGGAGAGCCACGGGAGGTTCTGCTCCCTCTCCTCGAGGTCTCCATCTCCTGTGTGTTCACCATGAAATGCCATTACCCACAAAGAGCCTTCCAAGGACACCTTTTAATCCCCAAAAATTATCAGGGATCTTCTGCTCTGAACAGAGCGATGCTTTGGTATTTTTTTTTCTTTTTTAGTTTTTTTTTTTAATTGAGAGAAGAGTTAGAATTGCACAGAAAAAGGGCCATAATTCATCCAGAATAGAATTTATACTGCTGAATTTAGACTGGCTGGTGTGGCAGCACATCCAAGATCTTCACTGGCTTTGGGAAGTTCCTTCTGCAAACTTTATCCCTTCCCACCTCCTGGTCTGGGCTGTACAACCCTTCAAAGGTAAATAAACACCCTTCCAACATGAGCCTTAATTCTCATGTTTGAAACCCTTTGGGAAGCCAAGACAGAATAATCTGGGCTTCTCCAGGATGCTGTTCCTCACTGAAGGCAAGGGGGACACAACTAAGCCACTCTAGGCCTATCAATATTGACATTTAGCAGAAATGGATTAGATATTCAATTAAAACACACGTTTAGATGGAACTCTGGGGATGGCACGCTTGCAGAAGGGAGTGAAGGCTTTACCTTCGGGGTCAACGGCGTCCTCACCCTGCAGCTTCAGGAAAACATCTTCCAGGCTTGTCCTGGTCACCTCATAATTCACCACCCCCTGCAAGAGGCTGCTCTCCAGGTGGCTGAACAGATCTGCACAGGAGAAACAACCAGGCTCAGCCCAGGTAGCACAGCTGGTACCAGACTCAGCCAATGTTAATTAACAAACTCAGCCAATTAACACTGCATGTTCCAGCATTCACGTCATTAATCCACGTGACTTAAAGTCATCACTAATTTATTGTGTGCTTTAGAGGTAACTAGTGGAAAATTCAATGGTTTTGGTTTTCATGGACCATGAAAACAGAAGAGGGTCAGTGGATTTTAGTTTGTAGATTAGTTGGTGGATTTTGTTTTTTTCACCTTCATTATTAATATTAGCATGTGCACTGGAGGCTTTCTGTAAAACTGATATTTATGCAGCTTCCTAATACCACACATTATGGACCAAGGAATGTAATTATCCCCTTCACAGTAATTCTGATTTTTCCCAGCAGTGGGTTTCCCTTTAAAACCCTGGCACAGGGGCAGGTTTCTCACCTGGGAAGCTGCCAGTGTTTTCCAGAGGCAGCCTAAAACACAGCTCATCCTTCTTCTGTCCCTTGAGCACAGCATCAGGGATGTGCTGTCTGACCACGGATGACACAAGCTCTGGGTTACACGTGTCATTTATGTGCATCCTGTTAAAAAAAACCCCATTGTTATAATGTTAAATAAGAAATAAAAAATGTGTGCCTCATCTGGTTGGAGTACAGAGCCAGTGGTGATTCTCCCATAGGAAAACCTCCAAAACTGGGCAGAACTTCAGTGGGAATTTTTACAGCCATCTGCAGTGCCCCTGGTTTTGCCATGCATGCACAAAATGGTTGAGGGTAACAATTATGATCCTGGACAATGCTGCTAAACCAAGAACTCAGGAATCAAACTCCTAAGAAGAAAAATAACTTTGCATCAAAGCCGTTGAACATCACTCTGGCACCACAGATCACCTCAATCTGATCCCCTTCCACTGCAAAGTCACTTTAGCTGTGTGCTCAGAGCTTTCAGGGTTGGGTTCCAAAGAAAGGCAGCTTGTTGTCCAAAGCAGGGAAATTTTGGCAGCCTTAAAGGTCTTCTAAAATGAATTGTCAGGATTTCTATTACTGTCCAGATAAACTCTACAAAAACACAGACTCTACAAGAAAATATGAGAATGAGAAGCTTTTCACTAAAAGAGTGATGACCAAAACAAAAGGTTTTTACCTTAAGTGATAGCCAATTCCCCACTTTCTCTTCAAGTAGAGAGACGAGCCAACACTCTGTAATCTCCCAGAGGAGAGGAAGGCTTTTCGATCTAAGGAGGAGGGAATGCAAAGGATTTAGGGGGATTTACAAGAGTGCAGCAGACTGACCTCACTCTGCTCCTTCTGAACTCAGCAGACATTTTAATAATAAATTGAGAGGAGTAAAGCCAGACCAGCCCTGAAGATTTTTTTAAAAAATATTTTTAAACCAATGCCTTTCTTCCCAACATCGTGGTTAATTATTTTAGTTCTGCATTCTTGTGGGCTTTTGGAGTATTTCCCATGCAGCACAGGAATGATACGGAAATGGGAATAGCGGCAAGTAAAATAAAAATAAAGGAAAATTATGGAAAATAAACCGAGTTTTGCTGACATAGAGACAAAGCCAGATACTGTGGAAGTGCTTTATCCTAGAGAGAAGCATGAGCAAAGAGGACTGCTTTATCCTGGAGAGGAGCATGAGCAAAGCCTTGGAGGGACACCCCAGCCCAGTTTTAACCCTTGCCAAGCTCAGCTTGGGTGGTCACTGTCCCATAAAACACATCCAGCTGTGCCACAGTGGGGCTGTGCCCTGGAAATCCTTGGTGTGCACCCCAAGGTGCCAGCCTGGGCTCACCAGCCTGAGTGTCTGCCTCCTCCATGGACTGGGTGGCCACGAGCGTGACGCGCCCGGCGCGGCGCTCCCGCAGCAGGCTCCAGACGTGGTGCCTGGAGCAGGGATCCAGCCCCGCCGTGGGCTCGTCCAGGAGCAGCACCTGCAAAGCACAACCTGCTCAGAACTCCCCACACCCCAGCCTGGGCAAGAGGTTTGATGTGGCAGCAGCTCTCTGGCCACAGAGAGCAGCACAGCCTTTCCCAGGCATCGTCCTGGGGAAGGCTGTGAGAAGGTCAGAGGAAAGAATGATGAACAATTCTTATCCTCACTTGTTGCTGTTGTTGTGAACACGTGGGAATGTGTTATGGAGATTTGTTCAACAAAGGGTGGTTTCTTCATTGGCCAATGGTGATTGTGTTTTTAGTAAAGGAACAATTAGGTCAGCCTGTATTGTGACTGTCTATAAAAGCAATTCTTAAAAGGAGAGAAGAATATAATAGTATGATAAAGTGATAGAATAGTATAATAAAGTGATATATATATATCACTATTCTATACTATAGAATAGTATAATAATTCTATACTATAGAATAGTATAATAAAGTGATTGATCAGCCTTCTGAGAATTATGGAGTCAATGCTAATTACTACCCCTTCGGGGATGCCACACTATGAGTTTTACAGTGACTTCTGTGAGCCAGAGAGGAGTTTGATAAGAGGATCCATGTTCACCCCTGAAAGAATTTTCTACCAATGATCCTTGACATAGAAACCAAGAAAGAAAGAAGGATAAATAAGAGAAACCTGCAGCTGCCTGTTCCAATGAGCACTTTGTCTTTCCTGACCAATGAGTAAAGTGTAAACTTAGGGGTTTTGTAAGAATGTATAAAAATTATGCATGCTAGAATAAAACAGTTTGAAGCCTTCTGAAAATGGAGTGTGTTGCTTTGCATTGTGTCCATGTCAACTACAACACCAGCCCACGTGGCTCAGTTCCACGCTTGCATCACTTGGTTTCATGATTTTGATGGTCTCGCTCAGAGAAGAGAATGTACCCTCAAGTATGGCTCGTTTTTACTGCTCCTTCTCCTGTTGCAGTATCACCACCCTTCTAATTAAAAATATGGCTCTGATTGAACCAGATTCCCCAATCCTTCCAGTAAGTGAATAGTAGCCTGGAGTGGCAGGGGAAAACCACAACAGTCTCTGTGCCAAGTCAAAATGCAAAGCTATGTCCCAAAACAACACATGTTGTGTGTGCACAAACACAACCAGTCCCTACCTGGGGATTTCCTAAAACTGCAATTCCAAGAGACAATTTTCGTTTTTGTCCCCCACTCAGGGCTTCAGCACAAACATCCTGAACATTGGTGAGGTCCATCATGACGAGAACTTTCTGCACCTTGGGGACACACAAAGACAAGAGTCACATTTCCAAAGCACTGGTTTGAATTCCTAAATGGCTACAAACACTACAACTTCAGGATTTCAAACTTACCTACCCATAATGGCTTTGCTTGGAGATAAATAAGACAAGTCTGAGTTTTAAGTCATGACACGAGGACAAGAAAGAATTGGAAAAGCACTTTGCCACTAACTCAGGTTTGTTCTTATTTCCACAGAACAAGATGCAGGTGATCAACTTTTATCAGTGAAGCACAAAGTGCCCAAGATGCCATAAAAGAGAAGTCAATGGCTGAGAAGCACATACCAACCTCTTCATCTACTTCCTTCCATTGAATCCCCTTGATGTGAGAAAAAATTCTCAGGTTTTCCTTCACTGTTAAGGCTTCAAAATGCAAATTAATTTGGGGGCAAACCCCAACTTTTTCCTGCATTCCTTCCATTCTCCACATTTCAGAAGCATTGTAGTTGTAGATCATTGCAGAACCTGCACAGGGGTGAATGAAATATTTGACATCAATTCCAGCACCACAGATGCTTCCCAAGTGTTAAATTAAAAATTCAAGAAACAAAACAGCAAAATAACCAGATAGCTCAAAGATTTAATACCTATAAAAATATTTCAGAGCACCAAAAGCCTCCCTTGCAAATAAAACCATATTTCCTACAGGTGTGCAGCTCATGGAAAGCACCAGATGGAGAAATGACCATGGTGCACACATGAGGGATTCATTATCCCTGGAGTTGGTGCTGAAGGAGAAATCTGCACTGACAACAACCCAGCATGGACCACTGAGGGAAAACTTGGAGGTTTTTTTCTTGTTTTCCCCTTACACTTGAAAAAACCAACAACTCAGCATCCAGGCCCACCATCTCACCTGCTGAAGGCTTGGAAAATCCACTGAGCACATTTAACAGAGCAGTTTTCCCAGATCCACTGTGACCCAGCAGGGCAGTGATCTGCCCTTCATATACATTTAAGGACAAACCTGGAATAAAAACAGACAACAGTGGGATGGAAGTGTGTGAGAAGTGCACTTGGACCTGTAGCTGTTGCCACAGGGGACAGAAGTGACATTTTTTAGAAGCTGAGAGGCAAAACCAGATCCAAAAGCACAGGTTGCTTCTTCAGGAGTCAGGCCTAAGCTTAGTAAGGAATTATGTGTTAATTGAACTGAAGGAATAAATGTATTATCTTCCATATTTAATGAATTTTGGCTTCAGTTTTCTACAAGGTTAATAACATTTTATTTTAGTGTGGCTCAAAGAGCCCTCAGGAAAAGAAGAGCCCAGAGCTTTTCCAAGACATGAGATTTCAAGATATATTTCAAAGCAGCCAGACTTTGACCCCTCATTTTCTTTTTTAAAAATACTTTGTCTTTCTGTGGGTTGTTCAGGTTGTGTTTGTTTGGGTTTTTCCACTCAATACAGACCTTTGAGGCCATATTGATATTTTTAGTATTTTTCATTTTTGATATTGTCACTTGGAGTTCTTGTTAAACAAAGGCATTTAACAAATACCCCAGGACTTTACTATGGCTGTATCAAATATTTGCACTGGCAAGTGCTTGGAGAACACAGCTCAGGCAGGGGCAGCAGATTTGGCCACAAAATCCCAAGTTTGCCCAAAATAGTTTATATTTTGAAAGGGAGGTTTGAGAGGGGATTTCTAGAGTGGTTCATCATTGCAAAAACACAGCTTTTAAGGAGATTTCTGCTGTTGCAAAAAATAATAAACACTGATTTTTTTTCCTGGAGGGAACAGGGAGATAACGACCTGGTAGAAATTTGCCAGTAATTTACCCCAGCAGAAATAACCATTGCACAATATAATTTAACAGGCCCAGAGGCAGAATTCAGTACAGCCAGTACATTTCCAAACACTTTGGGTTCTTTTCTAGTGAAAAATTAATAAAATAATCACAAAGCCTCTCCTTACCCTTTAAAGCTTCGATGCTCTTGTTGTTCTTCTTGTATATTTTTTTAATATTGTTTAGCCTAAAGAAAAGTAAGCAAGCCATTAATTATTGAATCACAATTTGGGGGCTGTTTCCTCTGCCTCAAATTAAACTTTTAAAACTTTTGGGGGAATATTTCCCAACCTCCTCCTCCAACTGGTCCTGCAGAAGGAATCCCTCGATGGAATTCATTTCTGGTACCTTTAAAGCAGGATTAAGCCCTGTGCTTTTCTAAAAGCTGCTTAAACGGTTTCAAAGCCAAACTCGAGGAACATTTAGTGAGTGAAGGAGGAGGATATAAATGTGGATATTTAATTAGGAGTGATGACCTAGCTGTTATTTTGGCACATTTCTGGTAACAGCCAGAAGGCAGCACCAGCCACGAGCCCAGCCAGCCCTGCAAGGATGGACAGGGCAGCATTTTCTGCAGCACACTCTGTGCTTGAAGATGCTGGGAAAGGGGAACAGACTCACTGCTGAGCGGGAAGTGCAGGGCATGGAGCTGGAGGATGCCCCACATCCAATAAATGCTCAAATCCAGCTCTGGAGCGGGACAAAACACCGAACAACCCCTGCCCTTCACACATTTGCATTAATCTCATCCACAGTGCCAGCTGCCAGCCTCACACCCACCAGTGCAGTGTGGCTGTGCCCTCTAGAGCCAAACAATCCACACAGAGCTGTGTTTTTCTTGCCCAAAGGAGCCCCTTACCTGATGGCCTCCTTGCCATCGAAGCCCGGCGGCATCGGCTCGGTGTCACCGCCCAGAACAGGGTCGTGGCTGCTGCCAGCTCTCACCCCCACGGGCCCTCTGCTGCCCCTGAGCCAGTAGGAGGGTCTCAGGAAGAAGGCAGGAGGATGTGGGACCCCGTACTTGCCTGAATCAGAGGCAGAGAAGGGGAAATATCAACCCCAAAACCTCCATCTGTCAGCTCCGATAAACGCCCAGCCACCGCTCCCCCCGTACTGCAGAACGTGAACTTGCAGCAGAGTGAAAGAATTTATCAACTCTGCAATTTAAACTGTCCATATCTGCTGGGGAATAATCACAGCCAAGACCCCATTCACAACCTCTTTGGTTCCAAGAAATCAGAACAAGTCCTACAGCACCCTTCCAACCCCAGCGGTCAGGGCTGTAGGAGCAGGATCTCACTGTAGAGTTGCAGTTTTCTCTCCTCTCACCACTCCTTGGGTAACTTTCCCTCTACAAAGCAGGGAATTATAGAAGAAAAAGCGATGAAGTTTGCATTCTTCCCCCTCACATTTTCACTCACCAGGCAAAACCTTATCAAAGTAGATGGCCAGCAGGAAATACAAGACACTGTCAAGGCTCAGGATGAGGTACAGGTTACAAAAAGGGGACAACTCTGGGCGAGATGCTGGTCCATATTTTTCTAGTTTTACCATCTAGGGGAGGAAAAAAAGCAAAAAAAAAAAAGCAAAATTCAGATTCAACACTTCCTTCAGACAGAAATACTTTGTGTGAGCTACTGCTGTGTCATCACAGCCATTTTCACTCAAAACCAATTCACTCGTGACCACGACGCTGTTTCCAAGGAGGGAGAGGGTTTATTCTGACCACAAGCACCAGAAATGCCTCAGTAAGCTGAATTTCAAGCCATGCAGAAGTTACAGAGTGCTGTTTGCAAAGGCAGCACTTCCAGCCCTCAGTTCCTGCAGCCCTTGGTACCCACCAGCCACATCCCACTGCTCATTTTACAGATTTAAATCTGGTGCAGTAAAATTCATGACGCAGTTGAGTGTCCAACCATCTTTGTCACGATTTAGCAGATTTTTTAGATTTTTTTCAAGATTTTTTGAAGCCAAGTTTTCTTTTTAAAAGCAGAAGGAGGTGACTGGGTTGTTCTGGTGATGTAAATTGTGGATTTTGCTGCTCCCTGGCAGAATTTTGGGGCCTGAGCCCTTGGGATGCTCTGGTTTTATTATGGACATACCGTTGCAAGGCCAGCTGTGAAGGCAAAAGGACTGAAGAGGTTTAAAATCCATTCCAAAGCTCGTGGCAGTTTTTCAAACAATGTCAAAAAGCCCAGTGCCCCAAAGAGGATGTGAAGGAGAAATCCCACAAAACTGGAAATGTTTGGCTGCTTTAGCAATGAGCTGAGCAGGAAAGTGAAGTGAATCTGCAGCAGAGAAAACCAGGAGTTAGCAGGATGCATTTCTGCTGCAATTAAAAATAAAACAACATGAAAACAGGAGGAAAATTAGAGAACCTGCTGGGTTTCAGTTGTTCCCTCCAGATGCATGAGGCTTGCTCTGAGATTTAGGGCAGGTTTATAAGGTTTATAAGGTTTATAAGACAAATCACTCCCAGCCTCATTTTAGCACCTCTCTTTACTCTGATTTTGAGTCACAATCTCCCAAAATATAATGGTACAAAAACTATACAAAAAAGAACCTAAAACCCAGCCTATAAAAAATAACAATAAATCACAGTAGAGTATTTTTGTTACTGTCTCATAGAATAACAGCCCTAAAAATCTCTGCAGATATTTTAATTAGGGAAAAAAAAAAAAAGGAACATCACATAAGAATACAAAAGCAAACTTACACATGCCATGCCATAAAAGAAATAAAAAAAATACACTTCCAAGAAGCTGTTGTGATAAAAAACTTCACTCAGGGTGACCCAGGTCAGCAGGCTGGCTGTGATGGAGACATACACAGTGTACTGCAAACTCCAGGATAACCTGCAAGGGAAGGCACAGTTATCTCTGCCCCTGAGCACATCAACACCTGCCATGACACAGCCAAAGTGGTTTGAATTCAAATATTTTGTATTTTCAACCATTTCCAGTTTCCAGAGAGGCACAGGAAGGGTCAGGGTGGGAGGCACAGGGAGGGTCGATGTCTCTGCTCAAAAAGGGACATCCCAGAGCACAACAAGGCACAGAAACGTGTCCAGGTGGGTCTGGAGTATCTCCAGTGAGGGACACTCCTCTCTGAGCACTGTTCAGTGCTTGGTTACTGCTCAGGGAAAAGGTTCTTCCCCAAATCCAGGCCTGGCACGTGCCCAGATCTCTGCAGCTCAGTGCTGGCAGCAAGGGGACACAGGGAATCTTCCATCCACGTGCTTTTCCAATGATGGGAAACATTCATGCCCAGCTGGGTTAGGAAACCTGTTGGGATAGAGCCTGTGTCCCTCCTCTGCTCCAGCATTTATGGGTTTCCCCAGAATTTGCTGTTTCTTTGCTGTTTCTGTGTGTTCCACCCATTTTCTGGAGGCAAAAAGTCCTTCACACCCAGAGCCCTGCTGCACACAGCCCTGCTCCACCAGGAGGGCTCCTCCTCCTTTTTGGGGAGGAGAAAAGCAACAAAACAACTACAGAAAACCATGTCCCAGAGCAACAGGCTTGGAAACAGAGGCCCCCCAACAAAAAGAGCCCCAGAATGGTTCAGACACCTCAAAATTCCCCTAATTCCACCTCCCACCAGACCAGGCTGCTCCACACACTGGATAAAATAATCCCTGTAATTACACATGGGTAAAATAATTCCTGTAATTACACATTGATTGATTTCTGAGGCTTACCAGAAGGAAATATCCTGCAGGCCCATTGCTCTCATCAACACCTTCAGCTTCTTCTTCTCCTTGAGAACTTTCACTGACAAAAAGTGCATGTATGGGCAGTAGCTCAGCATGGCACAGATGATGAACCAAAGGTAATCCAGTTTGTACAGAGGTTTCAGCACAGTTTGCAGCTGAACTCCACTAATTGACTCCATTTCTTTCCACACAGAGTGCTTGGTTTTCATCTAAAGGAAACCAGAAATTAAATTAATTTCATTTTTGCAACCAAGTAGCCAACATCAGAACACACAGGGGGTTACAAGCATTAAAATTATTAGTTTGTCAATAACAGGGTTATGTTGATCAGCAAATAACCAGTAATAAGTGTATTTTTGTGCTGACTTGCAATAAACACTATTAAATCCTTGTTCCATTTGCTGCCTCAAGCCATGAGAATGATCCATCATGCCATTTGCATGGCAGCAGTTTATATACAGCCACGAACAGGACAGGGCAACTGGAATCAGTTCTTTGAGTGGTTTATTTTCCATATCAGTCTCAGAACATTGTTATGACAATGGAGACAAAAGATGTGACCAGCTCACTGTTGCAACAGAATGCCAAAGAATCTTAAAAGTTACAGCATACTATAAGACAGTCTCAATCTCAGTTTTAGCTAATCACATAGAGGAAAAGCATATTGACAGTAGTTCTATCCAATAATCTGAAGCACACGTAATTCTGGTTAAAACAATAACGACTTATTCTCTAACACAATAGTTTGTTTATAAAAGACAAAGCACAGAGCTCTATTCATAATTAACCTTCTAAAATATACATTAAATAAACTTGTTGCAACTTAGAAAGCTAAATGACATAGGCCTATTGTTCTATTTCTCACATCTGCACTACAGCTTAGAAATCTTTCTGCTGCTTTACCAGTTGTTCCCATAACTGCTGCCTGATGCCTGCCTTTTTACTACTTTCTTAAAACCTTCTGATTTTTATAGATTCCAACACATCATTCTTTTAAATTTTGAATTCCACTAATTATTTAAGAAGTTGATGCCCACAGAAAATCAGAGCATCACAGGATCCCAGAATGGTTTGGGTTGGAAGGGGCCCCAGAGATCCCCTTTTCCCACCATCCCAGGGTGCTCCAAGCCCTGCCCAACTTGGCCTTGGACACTTTTAGGGCTGGAAAAGGAACTGGCTGAGTGGTTTTCGTGGTTCTTGGTGTTTCATTCCCCTCTATTTCTGGTTTAATCAGTTTGGGTTTTAAATTTACACAGAGCTGTGGGCAGAACAGCAAATTCCACCATGAGCACACTTACTTCTATGACTGCTGCATCAATGCTGGACTGCACTGAGAGGAAGCCCCCATACCAGTACAGAGGGACTTTGCAGTGCCTTGCTGAAAAATCCCAGCAGGTTTCTGTTGGGGAAACAAATTTTTAAAAAAGAATTAATCAAGATTAATCAATACATTTCCATATACATACTTGTGCGTGGCATGTGGAGTTGAAAATGAATTTTACCTAAGTGTGAGGAAATCAAGATTTGGGTTCACTCAGCGTTTTAGCTTTTAATGTGTTAAATCTCTGGCCAGGAACATTAATGCACACACAATTCTCATTTTTCAGGCATGATCTGATGTGTTAAGGTACAAAAGGGAGAGGGGCAAAAAGGCGCTGGATGATCTCTGAGCTCCCTTCCACCCCAAACCATTCTGGAATTCCCTGATTCTCTGACTGTGGATGACATCAATGTTCTTACAGCTTTTTTCTCTGATGTTTTTTTCCTTTTACAGACATAAACCCCCAAATTTCAACTCATGTCTTTCTCGAGCCATTTGGGACATGCAGCATCCATCCTTCTGGGGTGGCACAGCAGCACAGAAATCCAGCTGAACAGTTTTGAATGCAAAATCAAATCCTGGGGTTTCATTTATTTTGTTACCTATGTGCTCAAAGCCTTCATTTGGAAACGTTGTTTTGCCCATTTGAAATCTGAGGGTGTAGGAGAAGTCATCCTTAAAAACAACACCAATGGTTTCCTCCTCCAAAAGTCCTTTTTCTTCCATTTTGGCCTCATTTTCCACTTCTTCTATGATTATACCTGCCATCAGAATAAATAATTCATATTGAAAAAAAGAAAAAAAAAAACAAAACCAGCACAGCTTGTCACAGACACATTTTATGAAAAATCCTTTCCTTAGGATTTCTTCTCCTGAGAAGCTGAGAGGCCTCAGGAACAAAATGTAAACATTGATTATCTGCTGCTGTGGAATGCAACAGGTGCATCTGGGATTGGTCTCATGTGGTTGTTTCTAATTAATGGCCAATCACAGTCAGCTGGTTCAGACAGAGAGTCTGAGCCACGAGCCTTTGTTATCATTCTTATTCTATTCTTAGCCAGGCTTCTGATGAAATCCTTTCTTCTATTCTTTTAGTATAATATTTTAATATAATTAATATTAATATATATAATATATAAAATTATAATTAGTATAATATATTTTAATATGACATATATAATAAAATAATAAATCAAGCCTTCTGAAACATGGAGTCAGATCCTCATCTCTTCCCTCTTCCTCAGACCCCTGTGAACATGGTCACACAGCTGTTATGTGAATGTTCAGACAACAATTCAATTGGGCATCACCACCATTTTTCCCCCTCAAAAATCACATGGGACAAATGCTCTTGTCCCTCGCTGCCACGGGGGTGGGTCAGGTCCCTTGAGCCACTGCAGGAACGTGGGTTTAAGAGTTTTTACCCCTCAGTGATGAGCTGGCAGCCACTCTGGCCATGATGCTGCGGGTGCTGTTGGTGGCAGGGGTGAACATGAGCGCGACGCCCGAGGCGTTGAAGGCCGGCTCGTCCAGGCGCCCCAGGGCCTTGTAGGGGAACTCCTGGGTGGGGTAGTACATGATGAGCGCTGCAGAGTCCCTCAGGATGTACAGGAAAACCAGAGAGGCCGCCCACTCCTGCAGGGGAGGAAGTGAGAGGAATGGCAGATTTGTCTTCACAAGCCAGCTGTGGGGCTGCTGGTTTTATCTACCACGGGATAGAAGAAACAATGGGAAGGATTCCACTGATTGATGAATGGAAAAAGGTATTTGATTTTACAAATAAACTTTAGGTTTGCTGATAAATGAAAGTTGAAAGAAACAATGAGGAAGAAAACCCCCTAAATTCCGTAAGAATTAAAAATTAAAAGGGAGGGTTATACGTGAGAGGGGAATCTCTGGTATCAGGTGTTCTGGGAAGTCTGAACCTCTCAAGTACCTCAGAAATGGGGAAAGAGAGAAGGGAAATGTGGCTGGGAAATTGGGATAAAAAGGAGGCTGCGTCCTCCAAAAATTGGAGAGATCCCAGGGGAATGCCCCATGGCCTCTCCCTTTATTGGAATAAAGTTCCAGGACTGCTCTGTCTCCTTTTTGGATGGAAACCTCTGGTGTTTGTGAGTTAATCTTCCTGGCAGAAGGAAGGAGGGAAATGCAGAGGTGAGGGGTAGTCCATGATCAGCCCTGCACAGTCGTGCAGGATGTAGAGGAAAACCATTCCTGCAGGGAGCAAAGTGAGAGGAATGGCAGATTTGTCTTTACAAACCAGCACTGGGAGATAAAAGAAACAATGGGAAGGATTCTACTGATTGATGAATGGAAAAAGGTATTTGCTTTTACAAATAAACTTTAGGTTTGCTGAGAAATGAAATTAGGTATTGAAAGATGAAAGAAACAACGGGGAAGAAGAAAAGCCCTAAATTACGTAAGAATTAAAAATTAAAAGGAGTGTTGTAAATTAGAGGGGAATCTCTGGTATCAGGTGTTCTGGGAAGTCTGAACCTCTCAAGTACCTCAGAAATGGGGAAAGAGAGAAGGGAAATGTGGCTGGGAAATTGGGATAAAAAGGAGGCTGCGTCCTCCAAAAATTGGAGAGACCCCAGGGGAATGCCCCATGGCCTCTCCCTTTATTCAAATAAAGTAAAAATGACTCCAGTCTCCTTTTTGGACATCAACATCAGATTTTTATGGATTAATTTTCCTGACTGAAGGAAGGAGGGAAATGCAGAGGTGAGGGGTAGTCCATGATCAGCCCTGCAGAGTCACGCAGGATGCAGAGGAAAACCAGAGAGGCCACCCACTCCTGCAGGGAGGGAGGGGAGGAAGGAAGGGGGGAAATGCAGAGCTGAGGGGCAGCCCAGGCAAGTGCTGGTGCCTTAGGATTCAGCTTTTCTGGTTTTCAGATCCACTGCTTTAGGGTGTCACTCTAAAACTCCACAGCTGCTCTTCTCCTGTTTTATCCAGACAAAAAATTCCTCTCCAGGCCTGGCAATCAAGGACACCTCCCTGCCTCAGGCCCCAGAGATGGAAACAACAGTTAATGGTGGGGAGGAAATTTGGTGTAAATGACTTCATTATCTGAAGCTGTAATTGGAGGATTAACCACCCCTGATATGTAAATGAACCAAATTTATAATTGCCTGAAAAACCCATGGCATTGTCCATCTTGGCTGTGCCCCTCAGAGGCTTCTGGCTGCCCAGGGTGTGTTTATTGAAGGCCTGCAATAAATACCCACTTTTATTCCCTTAATCTTGCCCCTGTTTTAGGCAGCCACTCCTGGGCATTGGGGAGGCTCCTCCAGGACCCTTCTAACCCTGCCCAGCCCAGCTCAGGCCTTTCCCCATGCAGGAGGGAGAGCTGTTCCACAGGTGGGATGGGTTTGAGTCCCTCCAAGGCCTCAGATGGAAAACACGTTTTGTTAGTCCCAGAGCCAGCCAGGCCTGGGGATAATTTGACACTGGAGCCACGAATTGGACATTGTGTTCCTGTGCACAGGGCAGGATCAACAAGCAAAAGGCAGCAGCCAGCTCTGTCACGAGGCAGAGCTGCAGTGTCAC
>WBNP01001603.1:19643-31200 GCA_013401095.1 Passerina amoena | reverse complement strand
AGGAAGGAGGAACTGCTGACATTTCCCAGGGAACCACAGCTGAGCCTTCTCACATCCCCTCGCGCAAAAACAATGCAACGTGAAAATGCTCGGTGGTAGAAATCCTGATTTCCCTCGGGAAGAACTGACACTTGCCTGGAAACTTTTTGTCTTCATCCTCCACACCAGAAGAATATTTTTCCACAGGAGAGCACAGGTTTGCTGAAATATTTGTGAGGCTTTCTTGGATGCCCCCTGCATTTTTCCAGCTAAGATGGGAGAGAAAAATGGTGTAATTTAGAACCAAACAGGTCACTGGGGGTTAAATAGCACTTCAGACAAAGCCAGCAACGTGCCAAGGGGGGAAAAGTTGTCTCCTAAACTTTGGACAACTAAAATTGAAAGGAAATAGAGCAAGATCATGCAAGGGAACAGAGAGCTGGGCTGGACTCTGAGCTGCCTCTCCCACATGCACAGATTCATCTTTCTTCATCCAGGTTCATCCTTCCTTACCCAAATTCATTCTTCCTCACCCAGATTCATCCTTCCTCATCCCAAATTCATCCTTCCTCATCCAGGTTTGTCCTTCCT
This sequence comes from Passerina amoena, assembly GCA_013401095.1. Lineage (NCBI taxonomy): Eukaryota > Metazoa > Chordata > Aves > Passeriformes > Cardinalidae > Passerina > Passerina amoena. The sequence goes on along the minus strand of WBNP01001603.1, from coordinate 30,630 downwards.
CATCCAGGTTCATCCTTCCTCATCTAGACTAGATCCTTCCTCACCCAGATTCATCCTTCCTCACACAAATTCATTCTTCCTCATCCAGACTCATCCTTCCTCTCCCCAACTCATCCTTCTTCATCCCAAATTCATCCTTCCTCATCCAGGTTCATCCTTCCTCATCCCAAATTCTTCCTTCCTCACCCAAATTCACCCTTCCTCATCCAAATTCATCCTTCCTCATCCAGGTTCATCCTTTCTAACCCAAATTCATCCTTCCTCACCCAGGTTCATCCTTCCTCATCCGAATTCTTCCTTCCTCACCCAAATTCATCCTTCCTCACCCAAATTCCTCCTTCCTCATCCAGACTCATCCTTTCTCATCCAAATTCATCCTTCCTCACCCAGGTTCATCCTTCCTCATCCGAATTCTTCCTTCCTCACCCAAACTCATCCTTCCTCACCCCAAAGAGGCTTTGTGGAACACACAACTGCTCACTTTCCACGTTTCCCTGCAGGAAGTGAATTTGTGTCTGGCCTCAGACACGTGGCTTGCTGGCAGAGCACTGCTCACGTGCCCTGGGTTCTGAACCAGACCCTGAATCACGTTACAAACACTGGGCAGATGCTGAAAATAACCCAAAATAGAGGCTGCCACTGCCTGCCTTCAGCAGGCTGCTGAGAGACCAGTTTGTTCTGTTTTCACCCAAATATTAAGGAACTTTAATGCAGTTAGAGCAGGGCAGGACTAGAACACCCATGTGCTCCTTAATACCCTCCTAAATGCTAAGCAGGGAGTATTTCTTTGGTATTAAACCTGGAGATGAAATAAATACCTTTGGGATATTTATTTCAGCAGCAGATTTAATCCTGTGGCCAAGCAGCAAGAACAGGAGCAAGTTCAGAGTGATGAGTTTCACCCCCTTCCCAGGGGAGCAGGGCAGGGAACCTCCCAACATGTTTTTGTGGTTTAATCCTTTCAAATGGCTGAAACCCAAAATCGTAAAAACCCAAAATCAAAGCAACCTCAAAGGCAGAGTCTCCATTTCCCTTGGACAGCATTCCTGATTTCATGGATTGGGCAGCTGGAGTTAATAAAGGGTTCCACTGCTCTGTTCCCTTCACTGCTTGTTTTTGGGAATAATTAAATATTTGTGTACTGCAGGGGCAAGGGATCCAGGATCCCAGTTATCACAGGGCTTTCCTTATCTTATTTTATCTCTCTTTCCCTTCCCAAACTTCCTCCCATGATTCCTCCCTGCTGCCTGCACTAAAAGTTAAAGTTAAATAGGAAGAGATTTCTAGGAAGTGTCACCTTTTCTAGGAAGTGTCACTTTTTTCCCTTTTTTTTTTTTTTTTTTTGCTCAGGTCTGGATTTCAGTCATTTGCTGGAAGCAGCAGCTCAGCCCAGGATGTTTGGGTAGTAAACAAAGTGTGGTGGTGTTTGGATAACAAGGAAAACACGATGGTCTTTAAGGGATGCACGGAATCTCTGCAGTCACAACAAACAATTTTTAAATGATGGAGCAAATCTAAAACTTTTTAGAACATTTTAACCAAGTTTCTACCAGTTTTAATTTACTTTTTGCCTATGGAGCAAGGAGCAAAATACCACTGGGAGCCAAATATGAAGCCAGGAATTCAAACAAGTGGTGCCTCCTGCAAAGGCTGTGGAATTTAATTTTAGGTTAGAAAACTAATAAATATTAGCTATTATTAACTTTAAATTAGGCATCTAATTAATCTATTAAATCATTATCAAAAAGGTCAAAAATACAGCCAAGAGAGAATCCTCTGTGTGGCCTGAGGCTCAAAACCTCAGATGCAGAAGGCAAAATAAACACGTCAGAAACTGGAGGCAGTGATGTTTGGGAAACTTGAATCCAGTTAAGAGCATCACTTGTGAAGCTGGATGTCTCCAGGGGCTCATTAAGTGCATCCAAACTTCCTGCTCTCCAGGAACTCCCTGCCAAGGTGTTGCAATAACTTCTCCTGGATCCTGTGTGCAGCTCTGCTCTACCAGAAGCTGTCCCAGGAAGGCACATCCCATATAATCCCTTTATTTACTATCCCAGGGAATTCCTCCTTGGCACCTCTCCACACTGTTTTCCTCTATAAATTTAACTTTTTGAGGTCTGTTTGAAGATGTCCTGCTCGTTGGACTGGGAGACTTTTTAAAGGTCTCTTCCAACCCAAAGCATTCCTGGAGTTTATGATTTTAGTTCCTAAAATCAAGCTGCTCTTCAGGAGCTCTGGCAGGAGCCTCTTAATTTTGAGTTCAAAGGGAGAAATCCATGGTGCACCCCACACTTCCCAGAGGATCCAGTGGCTTTCCCAGAGCCAAGGACGAATCCCTGCACGTGGAGAGTGCAGAGCTCTTCCCACCCCCTCCTCTTTGCCAGTTCTTGCAGTTTTTTGTGTTTGCACCTGATAAATCCAAGACAGATTTGCACTGACTCCATTCCAACACAGACTGGAACAGGTTGTTTTTTTCCTACTCTCAACTTGAAAATAACAACTCTAAGCCTGTCCCTAATCAAAGCTCAAACACTTGAGCTCATACAGAGAAGTGAAATTTGGGGGTTTTGTATTTTTAGATGCCTTTAGTGACAGCAAGGCAGGAGGAGGTCAGCAAAGGGAGGGATCATCACCCAGTGCTCAACCTGCAGCCGCAGGGAGAACCAAAATCCACACACACCCAGAAAAGCTGAATAGTTTTGCTCCTTTTCCTGTAAAATATTTTGTTGTGAACTTATAGCCCACCAGAAAACAGAGCTGGAAGGAAGCATCATAAAGCACTAATTAGGAAAAACTCATCATCCCCTCAGGAAAACTCAAACCCTGCGTGGAGAATTTATCCCATCCCTACTTCTAAATTAATTTTCCCCTTGAAGAAAGCAGGGATCTGTGGCTGCTTACCTGCTGGTGTGTTTTCCATGGGGCCCAGGTCTCCTGCAGCTCTGGGGTGCTGGGGCTGCTCGGGTCCCTTTTCAGCCCCAGGGAGGCTCAGCCCGGTGGCCTTGCCCCTCTCCAGGCTGACGTCACCCGGGCAAACCCTCCCAAAACTTCTGCAGGGATGATCCAAACCCTCCCAAAACTTCTGCAGGGATGACCCAACCTTGGAACAGCACCTACAACCAGCTGGCCCCGAGCCTGGGCGTGTTTACAGCGCGCTTTGGAGGGCTGCACTCAACCCTTGCAGATGTTCCCAGCAGGCAGCAGAGCTGGGGTGGCCTGGGATGGGGTGAACCTTCACTCCTGAGAGGCAGCAAAATTTATAGATAAAATACATGGCAAAAAAGCATAAAATTTATAGATAAAAATTTATAGAAATTCATAATGAATAATAACAAAAATAATAAAAATAGAAATATATTAAAAATTTTAAAATAAAATGATATTTTAATATCTGCTGATGTTTTTTTCTGATCAGTTAAATCTCCCAAGCAGATGCTCCAGAGGATTTCTGAGAAGGGGACTCAGGGGGTCTCCAGCCCAGCTTCTCCAGAGGAAAAACTCTGCTGCCTTGTCCTCATCGTGCCCAGAGCCTGGCTCAGCAAATGCTCCTTCCTCTGCTCCCCAGCACCAACAGGGTTTTAGTTCTTCTTTCTCCTTTCCCCGTTGTTTTGAGCGTTTTTTTTTCCCAATTTCCACTCCTTTTAATTGCTTTTCCAGCAGCTGCCGCACAGCTGGAAGCAGGATGGAGCGTGTTGGGAGTTTAAAAACAAACCATCTTTCCAGTGGGTCTGCATTCACAACAGGGAGGTGAGGAAATCAGAGAATCCAAAGGAGCTGGGAGGGTGCACGGCCACGGCATAATTCAACGAGTTAAATGAATTTAACTGTCCCGGAACTCGCACAGCTCCAGGATTGCGCCTCTGATGTGCAGAGCTGCCTCAAACCACAGCCTTGTTGCTTAACAAAAGGCCGGGGCTCTGCTGCAGCTGCTGATTTTCTCATTTTCGAGGCATGAGCTCATTTAGGAGAGGAGCAGAAGCGTTTTCCGGCTTCCCTTTGTGTTGGGCAACAGGGGAGCAGGGGGCAAAGCTCCCCGTGGCTGCAGAAAGCCCATCCGAGGGCACCTCACCAAAATCCAGCACTTTCCTGAGCAAAACCTGCGCCCCAGGCTGGGAGCCAGCCCTGCCCTGACTGCTCATTAGCCACAGAAAAGGATTTGCACAGAAAAATGGCACCTGCTCCAAGCACCCCTTGGGTTCCCCATCCTGCTGCTGAAGTGGGACCCCAACCCCTCTAGGCTTCAGATATTAAAATATCTGCTGATATTAATATTGATAATTAGTAATTACTATTCAAATTAATAAAATAAAAATACTTTTAATAAAAGTTTATATGATTTATAGATAAAATTATAGAAATTAATAATAAAAATGTATTAAATTTTAAAAATAAAATTATATTAAAATATCTGCGGATATTAATATTGATAATTAGTAATTATTATTAAAGTTAATAAAATGATAATACTTTTAATAAAAATTATACTATTTATATATAGAATTATAAAAATAATAAAAATAATAAAAATAATAAAAAATAAAAATATTTAAAATTTAAAAATAAAATTATATTAAAATATATGCAGATATTAATATTACTAATTATTAATTATTAAAATAATAAAATTTAATAATAATTTTGATAAAGAATTAGATCATTTAGATACAAAATCTATGAAAATTAATATTAAAGTAATAATAAAAACAATAAAACTAAAACTATATTAAAAATAAAAAAATATAAAATGATATTTTAATATCTGCTGATATTTTTTCTGATTAATTAAAACCCCCAAGGAGATGCTCCAGAGGATTTCTGAGAAGGGGACTCAGGACCAGCCCTTGTATCTGCCAGGAGGAGGAGAGGGGCTGGGAAGGGAGCCAGACCCTTCCAGGGGGACATGCCAAGCAAAGGAAAAAGGAACAGCAAGAGCTCTGGGAAGCCCTTATCAAAGGGAAATTCAGCACATTAAATCAGGGACTTTCTGGACATCTCTTAAAAGCAGCATTATAAGGGAACTAATTAATTTTACAGCTTAAAAAAAAATAATAAATGCATGGCACACTGCCCTTCCACACCATCAGAAGCAAAGGAGTATGAACTGCTGGGAACTGTCCCCAAGCTCAGATTAAACTTCTTTGGGGTTATTTCCTCTCCCTGAGGAGCTCAGGGAGCACAAACTCCTTCACTGAGCCATGAGGCTGGAGGTGAGCAGCTCCTCCTCTGCCCCAGCAGGGTCTGCCCAGGAGCAGACAGTGCCCTCCAGCCCTGCAGAGCACCTTTCATGTCCCACCTTTGTCACAGACATCTTTTATGAAAAATCCTTTCCTTAGGATTTTTCCTCCTGAGAAGCTGAGAGGCCTCAGGAACAAGATGTAAACATTGATTATCTGCTGCTGTGGGATGCAACAGGTGCATCTGGGATTGGCCCATGTTGGTTATTTGTAATTAATGGCCAATCCCAGCCCAGCTGGCTCAGACACAGAGCTGAGCCACAAACCTTTGTTATAATTCTTTGCTATTCTATTCTATTCTATTCTTAGCCAGCCTTCTGATGAAACCTTTTCTTCTATTCTTTTAGTATAGTTTTAATGTAATATATATTATAAAATAATAAATCAGCCTTCTGAAACATGGAGTCAGATCTTCCATGTTTTCCATGTCTCTTCCCTCATCCAAGAACCCCTGTGAACACGGTCACACCCCTTCAGCCAAACCTCCCCCATTCCACTGCCCCAGGGCCAGCACCCACCCACAGTGAACTCACCTTGGGCACAGCTCCAAGCACAGAAATGAATTGTTTTATTTGATCTGGGGTTAATTTCTCAGTGATCCACCCCTGCAGATGGACAATGGCCATGCCAGGAGCACGCAGCTGCCGGGGGGTCACTGCTAGCCCAAAGCTGGGCGGTCGGAGCCCAGTGTTACAACACTGCAAAATTCCCCCAAATTCAGTATAAAATACAGAAAAACTGCAGCCTGAGAGCCCTGGGCATGCCCACAGCCAGAGCCCCCCATGCTCTGCCTGAGCCCAACCACCTGAAACTCTGGTGCACCCCAAAATCAGCCCAGGCTTGGAGAACCATCCCCATTTCCAGCACAGCAGAACAACCAGAAAGCCGAAGAGTTTAACAACCCAATCCATCTTTATTTGGGAAGTACTTCCAGCTGGGAAAGGAAAACCCTCACCTTTACAAGTACAGCCAAGTGCTGAAAGAAAGGCGAGTGTGTAAAAGGAGCTGCACGTGGTCCAGCAGCAGCAGCAGCAGGAGTGTCCCAAACGTGTCACCTTCAGGCTGACACCCTCTGCTTCTGCTGCCAGAGCTCTGCGTGCTGGCTGTGCCATAAATCTCACTTGCTGAACAGAGATACTCTTAAATAAGGACATTTCTTGGGAACCTAAACAAAACCAGACACCTGAAACTCTCCATAGAAAAAACACAACCTTGTCACAACAGCACCAAGTGAAGGCGTTCTCCAAGCTCTGGATCCATCACAACAACCCTGGGAATGGGAATGGGGACCCAAACTGGCTGGATTTACCCCAAATCCCCCCCAAATCCAGTTTATCTCTGGGAGCACAGGCTGGGTGTGTGTTGGGTGGATGGGATTTGGAATGGCACTGATAACAGCTGAACAAAGAGCTTCCAAGAATAAAGCTGCTGTTCCCAGGGCATTCCCTGGTTTAATTTTGCCTGGTTTTTTCCCTATTCTGGCAATTACAGACATCTTAGGACACTTTGAAACCCTTCTGACGTGAGGACAGTGATGTTTTGGGGTGGAATTTTGCCCCATTTTAACACATGATGTCACCAGGCCAAACAGATCCCACCCAAAGAGGGAATTAATTAAATGAGCCAAATTCTCTGTCCTTTCTGGAGCTGCACAAAAACCAGTGCCACCATCCACTGGGCTCCTCCAAGACAAACAACAGCACCAAACTGAGCTCATCTGGCTTCTCATCCAAAGTTTTCCCATCTGAAATGTGAGGAAATATGGAAACATCTGAAACAGACAGCACAGAACTATTTTACAGACTATTAACTCCAAGTGAAAGAATAAATTCAAGGCAGACACCAAAGCTGCTCACAGGTCACACTAACTCCCTAAATCCAGGTGACAAAAATGCGCTGGACTGATGGGCAGGTGACACTTGGCTGAAACACCACTGGCAAAAAGACACCAAAGAAATGTGGATTTTGGGAAAAATGCACTGAACTTGTGTTCACACCTGCATGGGGAAGTGCCAAGAGAATTCTGAATCCCAAATTGCTCCAAATAGAGGGAAAAACTCAGAGCTCTCAGCCAGCAGCAGGGCTGGGGCTAAATAAATACAACACCTGAATTTGGGGTTTTTTGGTTCTTTTCTGACAAGTTTCACCTGTGTCAGGCAGTGCTGGAGCTGCAGATTGCTTTAATCCTTTTAATCCCTCATTTCCAGGGCTGTGCTTCCCTGGGATGTTCAGGGCTTTCTGTAGGGCTTGGGCTCAAATTTTAACTGGAAAAACCCAAAGTTGTGCATTTCTATGCAACCTGTGGATACAAAAGAGGAACTAAAATTCTGCATAAGGAGTTCACATTTCCCTACATAAGAAACTGATGGAAACAGATTTTGGCTGAGCACACTGATAAACCATTATCAGACATATCACACACATTACTGCCTGATAATTACAAACAGCTGGGACACACAACTCTAAATTTACTCATTTTTTTGAGTTTTCTCAAGAAAAAACAAGGTCTTTTCTAACTTTAAGTTGAAGATACATAAATGATATGACTTACGAAGCCAATGTCTCAATAGAAACACATCTCTGTATCTGTTCATTGCAGAGCAAAACGAACTGGGAGCAATCTTTAATTTCCCCTTATAAAACTAAAAAAAAAAGTGATGATAGCTTTGCGTAGAAAAAACCAAAAAAATATTATATTTTCAACACACATCTGTCATATCTCAGGCTAGAGGAGCACATATTCTACTCTTTTGAGTGCTTCTATGCAAACCAAAGGCACCTTTCTTATGGGTGAGGCTGTGAACTGGGACCCTTTTATTTGGGGTTTTACAAAGGGGGTGACAAAATGGGTGACAAAATGGGCCCTGTGTTACTGACTGCAACCACAACAACGAGGGACTGGGGAGCACTGGAGCTCATGAATGCACTGGCAAGGAAAATGCAACCACCTCCCAAGGCCTGTGTGTGAGAGCAGCTGGCAGGACACACCTTGTGCCAGCCAGGGGAACAATCAGCCTGCTCTGAATGGAGCCAGGGCACAAGCACAGCACTCTGCCCAGCCTCTGTGCCCCCCAGGCAGGCAGGACAGACCCTAGAGGCACCCAGAGCTGCCAGCCTGCAGGGCAGGGGGCTGGCAGTGCCAGCAGGTGCCAGCTTGGAGCTGCAGTGAACACTCTCAAGCTGAGCTGGCCCTGCAGGTCAGGACCCTCCTTGCAGAGGGACAGGGACCCTGCAGAGGTTTTCCCCCCCTCTCTTCTAAGCAGGTGCATCTTCAAAGCAGAAGCAGGGGTGGCTGGGCTGGTGAGGAGCAGGGATGGGTGTGCAGGATGGGCACAGTGCCCACGATGGGCACGGCCAGACCCTGCAAACCCCCTGGAGCAGATGCTCCAGCAGAGACTGAGGGACAGCCCAACCTCCTGCCAGCAGAGCCAGGGGAGGGCAGCTGGGAGCTCCTGCTCCAGCCACCAGCTGCAGGAGATGCTGTGGCAGTGCCCTCCTGCCCAGCAGAGCCAGGGGAGGGCAGCTGGGAGCTCCTGCTCCAGCCACCAGCTGCAGGAGATGCTGTGGCAGTGCCCTCCTGCCCAGCAGAGCCCAGGGGCAGCGAGGGGAGGAGGATTTGGGCTCAGCCAGAGGAGCACTGGGATGCTCACAGCTCCCATTCCAAGGCCAGGATGGTGGGACAGGCTCAGGGCTCCCAAACCCAGCTGTCCTTGCCCAGCCCAGCTGCAGGAGCAGAGGGAGGGTTGGTGCTGGCACCAGGAGCACGAGGAGCTCAGAAAATGACTCGGTCCTCCTGCGTCCTCTCCCACCACAGGCTGCTGTTCAGGGTGCCAAAGCTGCTGTCCTCCTCCTCCTGCTCTTTAGCCAGCTCCACAAACACCTGGAAAACACAGGGAAGGAATTTAATTTTCAGTTAGAAAACTAATAAATATTAGCTATTATTAACTTTAAATTAGGTATCTAATTCATCTATGAAATAATTATCAAAAAGGTAAAAATACAGCCAGGAAGACCCCACGCTCCTTGTAAGAACTTCCTTGGTCACAAATACAACTCATGCTAAAATCCTGATGAGTATTCAATGCATTGCTTCATCTCTGAGTAAGACATTTTTAGTATTTTGAGGTTTTTCTTCTTACTCCTACCCTCCTACCTCTTTTCTTCAATGAAAGGGAAGTTCAGCACTGAAGGACATTAATTGTCAGCAATAATTAACCTACAATAAGCAATTACAAGTCTCAGCTTCAGCCTCCTTCCAGCTACAAACAGCAAATGTCTGTTCTTGGAATAAATCAGAGCAGCTTTTCCACTAATACCACACATTTGCTTTCTTCCAGTCACTGCAGTTGGCATCTTATTTTTAGAGGGGAAAACAGGAATAAAGAGGAGCTGGAGAGCTGGCAGATGTGATTCACTTTGCAAAAAGGGAATTTGGTTTCCCAAAAATGCCCCAACAGGCATCAGCAAAGCAGCCCCAGTGGCCTGAGAGCAGAGCTTGGGGGATGAGCTGCCTGAACAAGGTTCACCATTATGGGATCATGGAATGCTGTGGGTTGGAAGGGACCTTAAAGATCATCTCATCCCATCCCTGTCACAGGCAGGGACACCTTCCACTGCTCCAAGCCCTTCCAACCTGGCCTTGGACACTCCCAGGGATGGGGCAGCCACAGCTGCTCTGGGAATTTCATCCCAGCTCCTCCCCACCCTCACAGGGAGGAATTCCTTCCAAATATCCCATCCACACCTTCACCTGGCAGGGTTTACACTCAGAACCCAGGGTTTAAACTCACAAACCAGAATTCAACACACCTGCTCCAGTGTTGCTTGAGAGAAGCTGTAGTCCTCGATGTTGAAGGCGTGTTTGACTGGTGAGAGAATCAGTAAGAGCAGATTTAGGGACACTTCACTTACTCTTGATTTCCCAAGAAACAGAGTTAGGGACAAACATCAATAAAGGAAAATTAGGTTCAATAAATTTGGAACAGTGACATCACATGGCAGAAGTGTCAGTTAGGGGAGACAAAAGGATTTGTGTGTGTGATGTATGGCAGGTGCTTCATTACCTTCCTCCAGCTTGGAAAACGAATGTGAAAGGGACTGTACATCTTCTTTGGGAATTTTATACGCCAAGATGGAAGCAAAACTGGAACAAAGAAGCAAAACAAATTTAACTTCAAGCAAAATCACTCCAAGTAAAACTATTAATACCCCATGGAATGGATCTGAACTCCTTTCCTGAAGGTTACTGCAGGCATTCTGACTGTCATGATCACACAGGAGAACAGCAGTGATGCAGCTCCAGGTGCATCAGCTGAGGATTGTATTTGCAGGGATCCCTGTGGCAGGGAGGAATGATGAATCTGACTCCATGTGCTCAGGAGGCTAATTTATTATTTTATAATAATGTATTAAAGAATGCTATACTAAACTATACTAAAGAATACAGAAAGGATACAGACAGAAGGCTAAAAAGATAATAATGAAAACTCCTGACTGACTCCAGAGTCCTGACACAGCTTGGCCCTGATTGGCCAAAGAGTGAAAACAACTCCCAGCAGAATCCAATGGAACAATCACCTGTGGGTAAACAATCTCCAAACACATTCCACATGAGCACAACACAGGAGAAGCAAATGAGATAAGAATTGTTTTCCTTTTTCTCTGAGGCTTCTCAGCTTCCCAGGAGAAGAATCCTGGGTGAAGGGATTTTTCAGAGAGTGTGAATGCCACAGCTGAGACCACCCAAGACTGTT
>WBNP01001602.1:260311-275453 GCA_013401095.1 Passerina amoena | reverse complement strand
CCTGGAACCCTTCAGAGAGGTATTGCAAACTCAGGGCAAGGTGGGGAAATGACAGAGCTGCTGTTTGCACCACGGGGCAGAGCTGAGGAGGTTGACAGTGCTAGCAAGGGATGCTCCACTGCCTGAAGCACAAACACACCAGGAGAAAGCAGCAACTGCACACAAGCCCTTTTCCTAGAGGGCTCTTTGAATGCAATATTTAATGCAGACAAGGCTAACCTGGTCTTGTAACACAGCCAGGTTGATCTTGTCTGTATGAGTCCTACCCAAACAGGACCTAAGAACAGAGTCAGGACACTTCCCAGCAAGAAAATGGAACCTAAAAGCTTAAATCCATGTCTAGGCTCTTGCAAAAACACCTGCACAAAAACTGTGTTTACCCAACCAACATCTTTCAATGCTGAGTGCCTCCAGAGCCCAGGTTTAGAATCTTTAACCAAAAGTGATCTCCTTTTCAGAAACACAGGCATCAACAACTGCTAATTCCAGTCTAAGCCAAGCTGCTCAGCACCTTTGGAAAAATATCTCTGTCCTTTTAGATCCCACAGCCTGGACGGAGATGTTTCAGGAAGTCAATTAGAATTAAGTGACCACCCCAAGGCCCTGCTTCAATGAAGAAGGAGTTCCCAGCTCCAACCCTGAACATCCTTCAGTCACACCCCAGAAGGCAGAAGAGTCTGTGGAAAGAAAGGGAAGTGTGGAGATTTATGACAAGGGAGGCATTACAAACATCACGGTGCTCTCTTTAAGCAGTTGATCTCCAAGCCAAGGGAAAAACAAGGAACTGTATGGCTGGGCACTGCTTTTGCATGCAAGGAGATCAGTGTATATGTTTATTCCAGCAAATGTGGGGTTAATTAATATAATCCATACCCCCTTCAGCTCTGGTTTAATGACAGAGGGTTATATGGCAGTCTGCTCCCTAGCACAACAGAATGGAACAAAGCATTCATGCCAAAGCCAGAGACTTGGTGAGGTATTTTCCTAATCACTGCAGACTCCATCAGATAAAAAAATCTGATGTGCAGAAAGGGGGAAAGACTGACAGAAAAGAAGGGGAGGAAAATGAAGCAGTGCAACGGAGCACAAGGAGTGGGGCTGCTCCACCACAGCCAAGTGGTGAAGGAGAGCCTGCAGTCTGTGTGCAGAATAGGCTGAACCCAGGGGGCGGATTATGACTTGCATAAATATCCATGACTTATCCAAATGAATGGAGTGGCCTGTGCAGCTGAGCCATCATCCCAACTCCCTGTAATTAGCATGGGAACCTATTAATTTTTCCACATTACTGGGAAAAGAGATGAATACAGGTGCCTCCAACTAAGAGGCAAATTCCTATCAAGTACAGCATATTTTCTGAGTTTTCTCACCTCCAGGTGAGATACCTTCTAAAGCATCAGAGAGCTCTGCTGAGGGGCCTGTTCTGATTTTTCCAGCCAGTTCTGGACCTGTTCAAATCCTAGCTACCCATCACAGTATGATAGAATGGGATGCAGCTCAGAGGCAGAGCCTACCCTGGGCCTTCCTTCTCCCAGGAGCACTGGAGCCAAGAATGAGAGCAGAGTACCTGTTCCTACAGTGCTGTGTGCCACACAGCTCTGGCTCTAAGCTAGACCCAAACAGCTGTGCTGGTACTGACCAATTGTGATGATATTCCCCCAGAATATTGGCTGCAAAGAGCAGCCTCGTGGAGGACTCTGCTGCTGAGTCTCTGACAAACATCTCTGAGTGAATGCAATGCACCCTTGCAGGCATCTCCACAACGCTGGGGAAATTCTGGGCAGAGGTGAAGGGTAGAAAATGCTTCACTGGGGAAAGTTGTGCCAAGGAATTCCCTGGCAGAATTTGGTGGATTTGAGAGCAGACCCAAGAGCACAGTTGATTTCCATGAAGAAGAACTGTCTGTGAATGAGGCACGGGTTTGACAGCCCAGCGAGTGCCACAGGAGCAGACCTGGGGTCTAACAGGGGTGAGGTTTGTCCCACATCCTCCCCACAGCTCAGGGTTCTGTAACCACACCCAAGAGAGCTCCTACCGGGAATACTGATGAGCTTCAACTACTGACAGCAGGGGAGAGGAGGCCAGCAGGAAAGGAAGAAATGGGGCGGGGAGGGTGTGACAGGGTGGGACAGCTCGTTAAAGCAAGGAGCGTAATTGGGCTCCTCTGCAGACTGAGTGGGCTGAGCCCTGAGGGACAGATTGTATCTCGTACACAATTCCCAGACCTTGCTAAAACCCGGATGGTGGAAAGGGATTTGTGTCCCTGCTCTAAAAACAGGTGATACAGGCACAAAAGTCTGGGTGATACCATCAAACCCAGTGGCTTTCACCTGCAGGCTTCCAGTCCAGAGTTTCCTACTCCACACATACACATCCCAATGTCTCCTAGCAAAGACAAAGGCTGGAATAAAAGGGTCAGAAGTCACAACTGCAATATGAATAGTAAGTTGGATGGGGATTTTGTTTGTAAGACTCTGGGATCATCATAGAAACTGGGTATGCAGACAGTGAAATCTCTTTTTCACTTCTCCTGACAACAATCTCTGCTGACCTGGAAACACATCATCAAACAGAATCCCTGAATAAAGAAGAGAGATAGGGTTTTTTTACCTCCTAGATACAAGATGCTTTAGTTGTGAAGAAAATTATTTATCAGACCTCAGCTCCTTGTTTTCCTCAGTTCTTAGTTCTCCTATGAGCAGCTCTTGAGTGGTGACATTTATTTGGCATGTCATTTCCCTCTGAAGCTCAGCCTGGCACAAGCTCCCTTTGCATTAAGTACTACACAATATAATTCAGCACAAGCAACTTGCTCCTGCAGGAAACCCTTGCCATTTGTTCACCCTTGACTGATATTTGCCAGGTAATTTCTCTACATAATCCTCCATCTATTCAATGTGTATTAGCTGCCCTTCAGAAGAAATTACTGTCTTCAATTTGAGCTGTTTTAATTGAAAAAAAAATTAAGAGATTTCATGATATTTCTGTGGCCCTGAATACACAAGATAAGCTTACAGAGTGGGATTTTCTGTGGGGTTATCTCGAAGACTCCAAACCTCAGCATCTGAGTAGCTTATTCCATCTCTGTGTTTCCTGACTTTTGTCTACCTGCAGTAATCTCTTGACAGCAGAGCTGGAAACAATTTCTTGTCACTACTTAACAATTCTGTCTTAAGGCAGGCACTGGAACTCAGTATAAGGTGAATTTTATGAATAAAATGAATAAAATCCCCTCCTGTAATAGTTTTCCTAGATGTGTCCACCCCCGCCTGCTTTTCTATCAAAAAGCAAAGCTCCCAAGTGATTTATCTTTTGCTTTTCAAGCAAAAAGTTTGATACATTTTTTCCAGTTGTCAAAAAAAAAAAAAAAAGAGTAATTGTCAAGCAACTGTTCTTATTTAACTATAATAGCAGCAGGAACTGGCTGTTTGATGCTCTGGTTAGCATCTTTCTCTATTCCCTCAGGATTCTTAGATGGTCTCTGAACATCTGGATCACAAGAATACACCAAAACCATTATTTTCCAGCAAAAAAACCTCTCTTGCAATTGAGAGTTCCTATCATCCACTTCTAAGACAGATAGACGCCTACTCACACACTTACTGAGACTTGTACTGAAAGAAAATTAATCTGCAGAAGGAAAGGGAACTCATCCAAAGACACTGCCCAACTTTCCCCTTTCCTGCAAAGCACAACTGCTGGTGCCACTTGCAGTTCCTAAGATTATTGCTGTTAATTCATTAAGGCAGAGATGTGATCATCCAGAGCAAAAAAGCTGCAAATAAATATAGGTTCAAACTAATAACCATGTCAAATAAAAGAATAAATAGTTCCCCATCCAGATGGCTCCCTTGACATCCAACTTATCTGGTTTATTGGGGACAGGAAGTACAACTGGTGGGGCAGAGTGGGAGGTCTGCCATTTCCACACTTGGCAAAATCCAAGGTTTTCACAAAGTGCATGTCCTGTCTTGCCTGCTCCAACTTGTTCCAGGGAATTTGGGAGAACTTGGAATATATAACATGCCTAAAGAGGTCTTTTGCTGACAGCAGATGGGCTTGGGGTTCAAAAATGATCCAAACATTTCAAGAATGTCCTTTCCCATTAAAGAATACTTTCAGGAAGAACTTGGCTGCTTCCCTGCCTATGGAAGGAGGTACACAATGCTTCAGTGGGATTAGGCTGTAACAAGGACTCTCCTGATTTTATGTCTGATACCTGTCACAGTGTGCTCCTGTCTCACACCTCACAGAGGAACAAGGAGTTTCTAAGAAGAGAATCACACCAGGGTGAACATTCCAGTGTTCAGAGGCAGAATCCCTCCCAACCACATCTCACCCGTGGGACAGCTACAAACACTGGCAGCCAACTGCTTGTCTCCTCTGCTGCCAGGCACTGTCTCCTGTCCTCCTGCCCCAAATACAAACCCCCAACCTTGCCCATGCCAGGGCTTTGCTCCTGCAGGCCCATGGCAGCCCCATGTGGGTCACCCATGGTGGTGTCTCTGCCATCAACCAGGTGCTGAAAATCTTTAAGGTCCCTTCCAAGCCAAACCATTCTACGGCTCTATCATTTGATTCAACTCAAAACTAACACTGAGAAAGGCAAAAAAGCTCCCAAGTGGATGAACTCCTTGCTCTGCTTTACTTCATGAACAAATGTGCTCAGGGCTGGGACATGCTTCTGATGGTGCTAGGGACTCACTGCTCAGGAGAAGGGCTTTAGAGCAGACCCAAGTGCATCCCTGCTCTGAGGTGGACACTTCCTGACCCAAGGAGCAAGGCTTGCAAGCAGAACCAGCTTGTGCAAACTCTCACCCATTTGACCCCCTAACAACTCCTGGCCCACCCCAGGAGTTGCTGTTTTTATTACAAGGGGCTCACATGCACCATCAGGTCCCAGGAGCCAAGCAAGTTATCACTCTTCAGCTGAGCCTTAGCAGTGAGATACTTTAATGTGCACATTTTGCCTGTGGCATGCACAAGGTAAAACCTTTCATGCTGACCAACCTCACGTTTGCCACCTCACCTGCATAATCACACTTGCAGCCTCTGCTCTCACTCATTTTACTGAGTAAGCTCTCCCCCAGCTGCCCTCTTCTCCCTCAGTTTATCCTGGAAATTTATATTGCAGTATCCAAATAAATCTTGATGAGACAGTTCTTTAAGGTTGTTTTCTAATTATAAAGCTAATTTGGAAAAAAAAAAAAACATGAGCAAAAACAACCTCAGAGGAGCACACACATTTTATTTAGTGCATGATGCATCCCAGGAAATCTCCACTGGAAACTACACAGAGCCAAATTTGTAAAAGTAACAAAACACATCAAATGAACACATCAGTCACTGAAATGAGAACTAAACCCCACAGACATAAAAACAAACCAGTTACTTACAGTTTTGCTGTGGCTCTGGAGGGAATTTGAGACGGATAATGGCCAAGATTATGAAAACAACCACAGGCCAGGAAATTAAAACAAACGACCATACCTATAAAAGAGCAATGAAAATAAATCGGTTACGTTTGTGGCATTGATGTCACCCAGAGCCTGTCTGGAATGAACAACCAGTGCTCTAAGTGAGTTATGAGGTACATTGTAAATCACACCTGTCTTGGCATGCATACAATTAAAATCCAAGCATTATCTATTCAGGAAGAAAAACTCCTGAAGATTTTAGGAGCAAATAACAAGGCTGAGAGCAGCACAAGGTTTCAGTTTGGCTGATAATTATGGAGGACTGTGTTTACCCAGCTTTGAGGCACTGCTATGTCACAGTAAAGGCATGCTGGGAAGCACCAGCCAGAAGATAAAGCAGCTGCAGTGTGAAAGCTTGGTTTCACTTTCAGTGAAATGATGGGTAAATAGGACTTCAATTGACCTATACCCCAAAATTAAAGTGTTTGACAAGCCTACAGCAGTTTTCCCCCAAAAATGTAGCTGTTTTTCACAACCAGTGGATCCTCATGGTAGAGCTGGAAGAAAGGATTTGCACAGTGGTCATTCACAAGAGGTGGAGCTCAAGCACGGTAGAGGACAGGGTTTATAGAGTTGTGCAACCAGCCTACAGAACACACATCTGAACACCCATCATCAAAAAAACCCAAACTCTTATAAGAACTTCTGGCCCCAGCAGCCCAAATCCCCAGCACCTTTCCATCTCCAGACTGTAGCAGCCCATACACATGAGCTGAGATGATTCCCAAAATGGTTTTGGTTAAAGGGACCTTAAAGCTGATACAGTCCCACTCCCCTGCCATGGGCAGGGACACCTTCCACTATCCCAGGGTGCCCCAAACCCATCCAGCCTGGCACTGGACACTGCCAGGGATGGAGCACCCACAGCTTCTCTGGGCAATCTGTGCCAGGCCCTCACCACCCTCACAGGGAAGAATTTCTTCCAGATATCTAACTTAAGGTGGAAAAGAAATAATGTAATATTCCCCTAATGTACATGAACATGTATAGAACTCTTGCCTCTGACATGAGGGCTGCTCCTTTAAATGGACAAGAATTAAGAAAACACTAGAATTAATCATCTAATATAATAAATTACTAAGTTAGTATACTAGAATTAATCATCTAGTACAGTAAACCAATCTAGGGAGGATGCCCAAAATCTTAAAATACAAACCTTGGAGTTTTGTGAGCTAGGAAATTGTAATTATTCAAATAATCCCTTGTTTTTGCACTAGCTGGCATGGGAGCAGGCTCCCATGCTTACTAGATTAAGAGTTTTCCATTTATCAGTAGTTAAACTGAAACTCCTCTGTGCTACAGAATTGCTGTTCTATCTTCATGCCCATTTTTGGAACTACAAAGATGTCTTTCTTCAAAATAATCCCATTTTTCATCGTTGTGTTGCTATTTTTTTTTTAAGATCAGTACATCTTACCCAAAGCTGTTTTTCCAAAGTAATTCCAAGCCCATAACTGTGTTTTCATTTCCTGTAACACTCACTGGAACATAAAGCCAAACAGACAGACAAACAAATCCTGGAGAGCAATTCAGCTTAAAGATGGTTGTTCTACAGCAACTCCATCCCCATCATCCCTGATGAGGTGACTCAGGCTTGAAAGTAGCAGCAAATTCGTGCCCCAAAATAGGTAAGTGACAGACATCAAACCACAAGGCACCTCCCCACACACCCCTTCAGAGGGTGCTCCTGTAATTTTAGCATTCAGCCACATTTTAGCTTAGACAGACAATACCCTTCCTGCTTTTTATGTATACACTGCCAACCTGTAACAAGATCCATCACTGGCACTGATATATTTTAGTAATTTTTTATATCAGATGCTTTCCCTATAATCAGTCCCCAAACATGCAGTTTAACTGTGATTAATTCTCATGCAAATGGTATTATTAATGTGTCCTCCTTGTTTAGCACCACACAGGCTAAAGTAAAATTATGGGGTAACAGCACAGAAACTGATATTAGTCAGAAGCTGCCTAAAGGGAGGGCTGGACATCTGTCACATTCCTGGGACAATAAATGAATACTGATTGCTCCTACTCAGGAAAATCATTGTCCCTCCCCATTTTGAGCTTACACTCCCCACTTTCCAGACATGTCTTCTCTCAGTATCTCTGTCCTGTGACTTAATTGGATTTAATAGTAGCTGGGCACATCAGTTGCAACATCACAGCATTCCCACTGTCCCAGGCATTTCTAATAAACAAAAACAAGATAACCACCCTGGCCAAACTGCAGGTAGAACACGTTGACTGCAATGGAACCACAACCAACCTCAATCTGGCTGTTGGGACATTAAGAACTGTGATGTAGGTTGCATAATCTCTTAGTTGCTGGATTATTTTGCTGCTAAAAGTTGATTTAATCTCTCAGAGTTTACCTAGGATCTCTTTTTGAGTGTACATTTTCTCTCCCCTTCCTGCCTCTGTTTAAATAATGAAGTGCAAGACACAAGAGGCACCAATATCTCCAGTTCCCTTTGGCATTCAGGCCCAAACTTGCTCCCAAAAAGATCTGGGTTTACCTCCTCACACCCTCCTCAGCCTGAGCAAGCTCCCTCATTTGGAGCAAGAGAGGGAAATTAAGGAGGGTTGCAAGGCATGCCTGCCATAAAATAGTCAGCAGTGGCCAGATTCTTATTTTAATTGACATTTCAGTTCCACAGAGTTGATATTTCAACTCCCCAGGAAACCAGAATTACAGCAAGTCCGACTGTGGTCAGAAGCACAGGTAGGGCTTAGGTGGCATTTACTCAGGGTACACAAGAGCTAAAAGGGACCCAAGCCCTCGGCTTCTAACGAGGCTGTTACAATTTCTCTCAAGAAATGAGAGGTAATTTATGGGGATTCTTCTGCACCTCAGGAAAAGTGTATTGTGCAGCAGTGAAGAAGGCTCTGAGGCACACAGCATATCCACAGGAGTCAGAGGCAGCCAGCACCTCTCTGAATCAGGCTCCACAACCAGGAGATAGGGCAGGGTAAGCTGGAACAGACCTTGCAGAAGCACACAGTCATACAAGGCCTTTCATTTTACCCTCCCATCACTCCCTCCATGGACATTTCTCTTTGCACTTCCTGTGCCTGTCAAGGTTTCCATTCCACCAGGGCAAGTTTAAGCCCCACCACGTTTGGCTTTCTGGAGCACAGGTTATGGTGCAGCCCCCTGAACTGCCCAGGCTTCTGCTGAAAATACCACACACAGCTGGACCAAAACTGGACTGGGACACAACTATTCTGCCTGGCCACGCAATACCTCCCTAAGGAATGTTTGCTCCCTGATGCTGCTGCAGCTCAGATCCCTCTCTGGATATTGCTGGCAATGGTTTATCTTTCAGACACAAAGATCATTGGGGTGTTTGATTTGCAGCACATTGGACTGCACTGGAAACCTGTTCTACCTGCATCTCTCAGAGCTACTTTTTTGTTATCCATCCTTTACAAATGGCTCTGTGTAGGGGCAGCCCCATCACCCCCAGACCCCAGGGGCTCCTCAGAGGCTGTGCAGCAGGCACAGAGTCTGCTCACATGGCAGCAGGTACAGAACTGCAGCCCTAACTCAGGTCTGCCCACGAGTCTGTGCATGGTTTTGTTTGCACAGACATTGTTCTGAGGGAACAAGAGAGGCATCCACGGTATTCAGTCTGGACTCCTGACTTCACACAAGACCCATCTTCACTTCTGTGCCGTTCCCTTCCTTCCTTCTTCTTCTACCACCACCCTCCCATTCCAACAGCCCAACCTCCCTCTCTGCAGTGCCCCCCTCGCTCCTCAGCTCCGGGTGTTTCCAGGTTCTCCCTCCTGCACTCCTCTGTTCCCACACTCACCAGCTGCCTCTTGACACTCAGCCAGTTCTTCCAGAGCAGGATCCTGAGGTGCTGGGAGAGTGCAGCCATCCTTGGCTCACCCGACCGAGAGCGAGGGGGCTGCGTGTTCCTCCTCCCCGCGCTCAGGAGGCAAAAGCGGAGGCTCTAACCCACAAGGGCATCCAGTGTCCAAAATCCAGGCCTCTGCCTCTTCCCCACAGCATAGCTCTGAAGCAGCTACTCCATCCACTTGTGGCTGCTGTACTCCCAGGAACTGTGGCTCTTGTCCTCACAGCAATAGCTCCTAGCAAATTCAACAGGTTCTTCCTCTCTGGGCGGGCGGGCAGATGCAGCAGCCTGCCTCCACTTGTGTTAATTACAATATCCAGCCTCTCCTGGATGCTCCCTGTCCAAGCCCTCCCAGATAAAATGGATAGCATTCCAAAAAGATGCTTCTGCTTAAACAAAAGGTGATGCATGCCTCCTCCTCCTCCCCATGATGAAACTCCCTGTCTGCCCACACACCGCTTCTGCTGGAGAGGTGTCATCAGCAGCAGCAGAGTTAGGCCACTTGCCAGGCCAGTCTGACTTCCCTGAGTTCACAGGGAATGCCTGGGGAGAAAGCATCCACAGCCACAGCCTGCATCTCAGGGACTGATCCAACTGCTTGGCTTCCTGCATCTTCCCTTTCCTCCAGGAAATCAAGTGCTGGGGTTTTCACTGACTGGTTTCCATCAAACACACCAAGTGCCCTGAGAATGGGTCAGATTTCACAAGATTTCAGAGCATTAGTGTGGCTTGAATACTCATTATTCAACTAATGATTGAATTCCCCAAGCTAGTGGTACCTAAAAAGAACAAAGACGAGAGGAAAGAGAAGAGGCAGGTACAGAGAGAAGCAATGACAGCACAGGGAACTGCTCATTGCACAAAAGGATCAGCATAAATCTGAAATATGGATTTGTCTGATGGGCTCTGGTCAGCTGGAAGAGCTCTGGTCCCCCTTGGGTGTCTGCTAACACTGAGACCATCCTTGAAGCACTTGGTAAGCAATGTTCTGAGCCTATCCACAAAAGCACATATCCACATCTCACTGTTCTCAGCATATTCCACAAAAGACATCCAAAAAACATTCCTGTGCATGGCATTTCTTTCAGCCCAAACTAACATCAGGCCTCAAAAATGAAAACTATCTTGAAGGAGTCCTTGTCAAACTCCACCCAGGGACCAGAGTGGAGATGGCAGCAGAGGAGTTTTGATCCTAGGGCTGCTGAAAGCACTGAGAGGGAGAATGTGGTACTTGGTGAAGGGCAACAGCTTCTCTGGATTGGTGAGAAAGCACTGCAAACATGGGAATGGCAACAGATCCAGAACAGTCCCTGCCCCACATACCTCCAGCCTAAATAGATTGGACATTCCAATGGTGGGAGTGAAGCTGGAGCTAAAATTAACCTAAAAGGCTTCCCTGATATAGTTTTAATAGCAATGGGAAGAAACCTAAATGTCTAACCTTCCACCTCTACATTCCCTTTTTATTTCTCTACCAAATATCCTTAGGAAGGAGAGGGATCTCATTTGGGGCTGGGAGTTGAGAACAATCACTGCTCCTTGGGACACTGTTTTAGTTCAGCTCCACATAGGAAGCACAGCTGGATACACTGCATTTGGTCCAAACACATTGCAAACTTCATTCACTTCCTCTCTGGGGCTGAAAAAAGAAATCCAAATATAGATAATTCTGCTCTGAGGGGGTAAGAGAGAAGAAATTTATAGTTTCACCATTCACTGCCTTGCCAAGGTCTTCTAAGGCAAGTGTCTGATTGCTTCTTTTTGGTATTCAGTCAAACAACTGTTTCAAAAAAGCACTATGATTTGGATAATAATTTTCCCAAGCAAATGCACATCCTTACTTCCTTTGTGAACTGAGTCAACAAACATTCCCCTTGGGAAGTACCCAAAGGATAATTTGTTCAAGATCATCACTGTAAAATCAGAATAACTCAATGTCAGTTGGCTCTCAGAGCACCTGCATTCATCTCCCCAAACACCACAGCATTCCCATTCCAGAAGACAGGATGAGGACTTTATTAAACCATGATAATCTTCTGCTTTTTAATTCCTGTACTTAATTCCTGCAGATGGCACAGGAGGCTGTGGACAAAGTGACCAGAGCAGGAACATGTCCCAGTGTGCCAATGTGTGCAAATACCCAGAGAGGGAAAGGAGGGAAAGGCCAAATCTTCCCTCTCCTAATACATCCTCAGTTGGTTTACTCCTCTGGTTGAACAACTAGGGCTCTTCTGGGCTGAAGGGCAAACCCACTGAGGGGTGGTTCAGATCACTGAGAAGAAAAGCAGCATCTGTTTCTGTGCCCATGGAGCTGAGAAAGCTCTCAGGGGAGCTCTGAACTGTGATTTTTATCCAATGCAAATGATTAGAGCCATGATTCATCCCCTGTACTGCAGCTCACATCACCCTGCAGGGGCTGCAGCTTCCAGGGCAGGAAGAATCGCCCCACAGAGCCAGAACTCACCAACAGACCTTTCCTTGGGATGCTTTTTCAAATAGAGGAGTTTTTATTTCAGCAGCAATGAATGCATTTGTGCTTCCCAAGAGTGCCCAGTTACCTCTATGAGAAATGAAAACTGAGGCAAGTGATGCAAGACAGAATAAAGCCCTGAGTGAATGATCTTCCAGATGCTGGAAACATTCTTGCAGGACATGTCCTTACGGGTCCAACGTGCCAGGGCTGGCTGCTGAGAGTGCCACAGGCAGCAGCAAGGCAGGGATCCATCAACAGAGCAAAGTGCTGTGCAGGAGCTGCTGCACAGGGTCACTCAGGGGTGCTGGGGGCTCTCTCCAGCCCCAACACAGCAGGGGGATGAAAAAAATGGCCACATTTATCATTCATATTTCACTGGTTTCTTTGCCAAAATGACAGGTCCACACAGCAGCAGCACAAAATGCAGCATGGCTTGGCTGTGAAATACAAGGGGATCAAACCTTAAAATGCAGAATATTTACCCCCTTGGAGTCAGTGCCAGTCTCTGTCCCTGGGATGTGGTTCTGAGGTGAACACAGTGGTGGCTGCACAGATGCTTGCATTTTGAGGTCTTTTCCAACCTCACCAATTCCATGATTCTAACATCACATGCCCTTGCAGCACACCAAGGAAGGTAACATTTAAAAGTCTGTAATCAATTTAAAGCTCTGACTCCCTCACAGGTGGAGCAGCAGTTGCCTGAGGATTTGCCAGGATTAGGCAACACAGTGCACAGCACTGGGTGATGCTGCAGTGGTGTAAGACAAAACTGAAACACCACTTGAGAAATGGTAGAAAAAAGCTTTTGTTGAGCATTCCCCAGGAGAGGCTGCACACACTCTCTGGGAATTACTCCTAGTTCCTTCCAATGGCATGGCAGGAGCCTGGAAATGCAAATTCCAACACATTTCCTGGGTGCCCAAATTCAGGCACAAGACATGGTTTTGTGAGAGATGCTCACTCAGCATTTTTAAAAACATTCAGAACACTCCTAAAAACTAAAATGGGCAGCACTATTTTTAGTCCCTATGAAACTGCAGGTGATATGGCACCACCATGGTACCACTCTGCCACCAAACACATTTCCACTATTTATTGGTGATTTTTTCCCCCCCATTAAAATGCATTTGCAAAGCAGCCCCTCCTGGAAGCACTTTTCTCTCAAATGGTCTGTCACTGTCATCAAGACAAGGATTATATCACACAGGGCCTGCTCCAAAGAGGTCAAGGAGAACTGTGCAGCTGATTTTTGGCTCAGAGTTCTTGGATATTAACTCCTTATTCCTGCAAGGCAGCCTTGTTTCCAGGAACAAGCCCCCAGACCAAGTAGAGCTTTAACATACTCTGACAGCAGAGCAGATAAGCACGAAAATAAATTTTATTTTAGCCTAAGTCCAAGCTTCCTGCAAATGAATTAGGGGCATGATAAGCTGAAACATCTGGGAGAGGATTTGCAGAAGGGCTCACCATTGGGGTTTTTCCTCTTATGTCAACAATGCTCTGCTGGAGCAGACTTAGGAAAAGGCAGAGAAATGCAACTTTTGGTTTTAAAGCCATGGTGCCTCTGTTCCCAGCCAGTCTTTCACCCTACTCCTTTGCTCCCAAGGTCACCTTCAGCCACATCTGGTCCTAGCCAACCTACAGGTGCATGAATCATTTCCCACCACACCCAGCACTGAGGGCTGGATTTGTGAGGCTCCCCCACATACACACACCTACCTTGCCACAGGGCTACTTGCAGGCTCCACACTGCCCCTTTTCCAGTGGTTACAAACTCCTGTGATCCCATCGACACGCAAGCCTGGATCAGGATCAGAAGTTAGTCAGCAAAGACTTGTGGGCACAAAAGGAGCAGTGAAAGGCAGCAGCTGCTGGGACATCCTGGCAGGCACCAACAACCCCAGCTTAGTCTCTCCCTGGTACAGCAGGAGGTCACCAATAGAGCCACCCCCCACTCTATTCCTGCTCACCAATGCACAGCTCTTCAGAGTATGCAGTGAAGGCACTAACTTGGGGTTTGCTGTGCTCACACAGTTATGGGTGGGGCCTGATTCATTGAAATCCTTTCTCAAAGTCTTACTCTTGGGGCCAGGGCCCCACTCCCAGTCTACCCAAACCCACTCAATCCCAAGGCTGGAGCAAGTAGGTGATATGGGAGTTTCATTAGGATGTCCTTTAACCCCTCCTTCAGATCTTTAACAATGTTAAACCCAGATCTGATGCCAGTGCCCAAATCCTGACATTTCTCATTTATCATTCTTAGTGCTTTCAGCTGGTTTCCAATCTGCCAGCAATGCTCCTGTCCCATCACATGGGCCTGGACAGCTGACAGATGGACTAATTAGGGATCACACTATTCATGGCAAGGCTGATAACAAGGTCAAAGCAAGGTCACTGTGAAAAATAGATTTGACTTTGCGAAGAACAATTGATAGTTCCAAGGCTGGGCACAACTTGTGCTTTCCAAGCCAATGTGTCAGCAAAGCTGCCCAAAAAAACTCCAACAAAACAGCTTCCAAGTTCAGAGGCCTAGGAACAGCCTGTAAGGATAAGGAAACACAGAGGTACAATGTGCTTGGGACAACAGCTATATCGTGGGTGGGCTGTTCTGTTTGCAATGGAGCCATATTTCCATTGGTGAAAGATTAAAATAGTATCAAATTAAAAACTAACTATATTGGCACATCAAAGGAAGTTAAATCTTCAGTCATGTGGATTTAGTAAAGGCTTTTTTCTACATTCCATAATGCAATGGTTTGACCCAATATATACATAATCATGCAAAAAACAGGAAAAACCATAATTTTTATTATATTATGGGATAATACCTACTTAAAGGTTTGCTCAGATTTAGCAACTGAGTTGTGAGCAGTGTTTGTACCCCCCACAGCTGGAGTGCACTCACACACGTTCCTTCCCACATGGACTCTTTAAAACAAGCACAGGACTTCCAGCCCAGGCACTTACCATGTTCTTTCTCTATTACCTGGTTGCACATTTCAGTGAAGAACCTACAGATCATTTCTGTGGGATTTATCCACCAACAGGCCTGGAAGCTATGGGAAAGGGCTGACAGGCAACCCCAAAATCTCAATATCTAGAAGCAAACAGCAATCTGAGAGCATACTCTAAGGATATGCAGCCACCACACTCCTGCTTAATAGGTTTCTAGGGTGACTATCCATCACCAAGTCACCTGGGTGTTATTACAAAATCAGCTAATTAAAACCACACCCTGGGATCTAAACGAGCATAGGGAGTGCTGATGAGTAATGACAAGTTACACAAGGCCTGTCAGCCTCCTGGAGCTGGGAACTTGCTTG
>WBNP01001602.1:222903-260301 GCA_013401095.1 Passerina amoena | reverse complement strand
CTGTAGAGAAAAATAGGTGTTGTAATAATCCCTCACCAGCACCACAGCGATGCAGGAGCACAGAAGGGCTGCTTACCTACAGAATATTTCTGAGAGCTCCTTCACTCCTAGCAAAGGAAAGGTTAAAGATCTCTGAGGTCATTGATAAAAGGCAGCTGTCCCAAAAGAGGGTTTGATTCTCTCACTCCCAGGCTGGAGATGGGCAACCTTCACTGGATGGGCAAGAAAGGTGGCTCTGCAATCAGCCTGGGAGAGAGTGCTCACCCTCCTTTCCCTAATGACTGTAGCAGCAGGCACCCTTCCTGGGAGGAATCAGCCTGGTCCTTCAGGAAGTGCAGTGCACAGAGAAGGGCTCGTTATAAGGCATGCCCTGAGTCTGTGGCCTGCATGCCAAAGCCCATGTGTGCCTGAGCACAGGGCACACAGGCTGATCCCTGGAGAGCTGGGGAGCAGGTGTGGGACACGTGCTGGGAGAGGCAGCACCTTGGGAGGGGCTGGAGGATGTGCTGCCACCCACCTGGGCCTCACCTGCACACCCTGAGTTTGCATTCCCCTCTCCCTGCTCACTGGGGCTTCCATGATGTGTCCTTACCTTGGGAGGTGTCCTGGGAGATGCCCAAGCAGACAGAGCCCACTCTAGATTTACACCTCAGAGAGTTGACTCATGCTGTAGTTTCACTTTTCAAACAGAAATGAAATCTTGAGTTGATATTGGTATTTTGCTGTCACGTGGAAGTTATCCTGGGCATGGAACAGAGAAAGAGGAGAAATTAAACTCCAGTAGTGCTGGATGGATTTGCACAGCCAGTCCAGCAGCTTCTGGATAGCCACAGATGGTCAATCACACCCAAACCAAGCCATGCTTGGTGGGCACAGAGTGATGCACCATGCAGGACCTCCTCAGCAGGTCAGACAGGTCCTGTTTGTGCTGGTCCCACTCCATGTGCACTGGAAAGCTGACAGGCAAGTTGTCTACAGCCACAACTTCAGGACCTCTGGATGTCTGGCAGGCCTGGCAGATCCCTCTGATTAATAGCAAGGCTCTTTGGTCACTGTATTCTGGACTCCTTGGTCTGCAGTCCAAGATATCCCAAATATCTTCCTGGGTTTTGCAGCTTCTGGCCAGAATTCCCTTCACTGCCAACCTGCAAGTCTGAAAATCTCCAAAAAGTGACATTGTTTGTAACCTTTTGGTTGCTTTTCCTTACCCCCAAAAACTTCTGTTCAGAAAAACTTTTACATTATAAAAACCCCTTCTAAAATACCCCTCAAACCCATGCCAAAGAATGAGTGTCCTTTTGGATGCCATTACAACTACCACAATTAGAAATGTTACCAGCAGGACTAGGCCTGGAAGATCCCTCTGATTATTAGCAAGGTTCTTTGGTCACTGTATTCTGGACTCCTTGGTCTGCAGTCCAAGATATCCCAAATATCTTCCTGGGTTTTGCAGCTTCGGGCCAGAATTCCCTTCACTGCCAATCTGGATGTCTGAAAATCTCCAAAAAGTGACATTGTTTGTAACCTTTTGGTTTCTTTTCCTTGACCCCCAAAAACTTTTGTCCAGAAAAAAATTCCTTTATAAAAAAACCCTTATAAAATACTCCTTAAACCCATGCCAAAGGATGAGTGTCCTTTTGGGTGCCATTACAAGTACCACAATCAGAAAGGTAAGCAGCAGGATAAGAGAGCACAAGACAGACACTGTGCCTGTGGGTGAAGATGAACACCTTTGGGCAGGAAATCACAGTCTGTTTTCAAAGGGCCCCAAAGAGCTTTATTATTTCTGGATAGCATCATTATTTAGAGTCCAAAGGTCTGCCCATTTTCTCCAGCTTGTTTCAACAAAGATCAAAGGAAGATTCACCAGTGTCTTCCTCTGCATTGCCAGAAGGTAGTGGTAACAGCAGTAATTGGGCTCTTTACAGTCAAAATGCTCCTAAAAACCTTTTCTAATTATTTAATAATGAGAGAATTGATGATGCACTGGAAGCAACATTAATTGCCTCCAAGAAAGCAGAAGTAGCATCTGATGTGTGCTTGAGGCAAAAATGCCATGGAAGAGGGTGCCCTCTATAGACACTAATGCATGTAAACCCCCAGGAAGGAGCTAACTGATGCCTGCCTTTCCAAAACTAATTCCAGGACAGACTGGGACAGATGCATACCTGTATCTCACTAGAAGTGGGTGAGCAAGGCTCAGTTCTGCCATCCTGACAACTGAAAGACAACATCAAGGACTACTGATGGGATTGGCAAATGGGATTGTGTATTTATCTGGGATAGAACTTCTCCCTAGAAGCTAAACCAGAGGGTAAATGTGGAGGTAATACCCACATCAGGCAGATGACACAGCAAGGCAAGAACCTCCTCACCAGTTCAGGCTGTTTGACTTGGGTGAAGAGACCTGAGGTGCACAAATAACATAACATGTAATAACAGAAATCAGCAAACAGATGATTGTCTCCTTTTGGAAACATTTTTCCTCTCAGCTCATGAACAGAACACTAGAGACTCCATTATACCCAGGCATAGTCTTCATTTGACTAATCCAGCTATTGTAGAATCAACAATTTATCTCCTGCATTTACATGAAGCAAATTAGACACAGATTAATTTGGAACAAGGGTGGGCTAGCAATGGGACAAAATAGTGCAAAAAGCAATTCTGTGCTGCAGGACAATTTTCAGATTGCTTTGGGCACAAAGGCTGCCCAGGAGCTCATCACCTGGAGACAGGCAGGAGCCTTGAGGCCTCACCAATGTAAAACACTGTGTTCCTACACCACTGGTATTTATGGAATCTCCCCCAGTCCCATATGTTAGTGCCACTTGGATACAACAGGATATTTTGTGACAGCGAAGTTATCTTAAATTCCATGGGAAAGTTGATGAAAATCGTAATTTAAACATCCTTATCAAGCATTGGTTAAACAGTGGGTTGGGGAAGGGAGAGAAATTTTGGAAAAAAAAACCTCTCCTGCACGTAAGAAGGTGGAGTAACTCCCATGCACACACACATAGCTACACACTGTGGTGTGAGAGCACAGGGAGTTTCAGCACCACCTTGCCTTGAGTCTTGAAGAATTTCTATATTTGCTTTGATTCTTAAAGGCATACAGAGCTGTGGCTGCAGTGCTTGGAGTTGACTATGAGCTGAGCTGGAATGGTGTGTCAGCTAACCACAGACACATCTCCACATTTCCTCAGTTTTCCTTGGAGTATGAGCAGGGCAAACTCAAATCTGCCTGCAAAATCCCTGGTAGAAACCATCCTAAAATGTATAGCCCTTACATAACCCAAAGTTGAAATAACCCACTTCTACAATCATTTATACACATGCTTATCTCCACAGACAACTGAAAAGTGGAACAGCTCCCCACAAACAGGAAGAAAAGCCTGTGGAAATAATCCCTGCAGGATTGGGGCACCAGCCAGTGGGAGCCAGAGGTCTCTCCTGGATGGCAGGAAGGCTCTTGGCACACTGCAGGTGCAATGCAAAGCACCACCAAAGTCAAACCTTTCTATAAACACTGGTTAGAACTATTTCATTATTCAGATCTCAGGAAAGCTGGAGATCTCTGGAGCTGGGATCCAGAAAGCTGGAGAGTCAAACATCTCCTTTTGTACAGGAGAAAATGTGAAAATCCCACCCTGCCTCTTTCCTGGACTGGATGTTGGGAAATTCCAGACAAAACCCTGTATTATGCATTGGCTTTGAGACTTTTTTTCCTTAATTTCTAGAATCACAGACTCATAGAATGGCCTGGGTTGGAAGGGATCCTAAAGATCATCTCAGTCTAAGTCCCTGCCAAGGGCAGGGGCCACTTCCCCACTTCCCCTGGATCAGGTTGTTCAGAGGATGCACAGCAAGCATCTCTTGCAGTTATTTTTTTTTTCCCACAGGCAACAATCAACAGCTCTAAACCCAATTCCAAATGCAGTTTGGTTGATGTTTCAAAAAGCTCTCATGTTCTGTGTGTCTGTGAGTGTGCACATTTTCCCTTAGTGTGGCTACAGCACTGCACTGGAAGGGCTACATTACATTTTTTCTTTTTTAATCTCCAAGGCAGTTATCTCTGACAGTGAGTGTGTCACAGGACAACATTTCTTGCAGGGATTGCACAAATAAGCCTCCAGCCTCTTGCCTTAACAAGCTATGCGACCCAGTGATGTTCAGCATGGCACTCCTTGTGTTTTATTGCTGGCTGCAAAGATTTGTTTTGAGCCTCTTTCAGTGCTAAAGGTCTTTATTGCTAAACAGCCCTTGCTGTTGAGAAATACATGAATTTAATGTACTCATACTGGAATGCCTGCTTGGAAGGTCGTGGAAATTCAGCTTAAAATAGCAATCATCTCTTTCTTCCCCTGTTTTTCACTCTGTCTCTGAGTTTTCTCTTTGCTGTTTGTAAACCACTTCCTGAGCTGGTTCCTGTGCTGCAGCAGCTCTTAATGAAGCAGGCAGTCCCCTCAGTGCTGCTCAGGCACATGAAAGGGATGATCTGGAGGAGGAAGGGGCAGTGACAAGTCTCATAAAAGTAGCATCCTGCTTGTGCTGTTTTGAGAAGATGTGAACTAGTCTCATTCATCCTGACCAAGTTATTAATAATCAAAATCCATCCACAGAAGAAAGCAGTGCTAGCAGCTCTTTCCTTGGCTGTTTGGCAAGATGCCTGTAGGGAGGACATGGAAGAATCTTATGAAGAAGAGCACCAAAGCCCATCCTGAACTATTTCATACCTGGAAGAGGTTAAGGAAGGTTTCTGGAGGGCCTGTCTTTGGAGAGGAAATAGAAATCAGGCTTTTGAACGTTCTGCATCAAAGCTCTCTTGCCTCTGTGCCTTTTGCTAGGAAACAAAAAGCTTCCATGACAGCTACCAGACATTCCAAGAGTGGAGCTCTCTTACTACACTGGGAGAGAATTCTGAGTATGAAAATGTGTCTGTGAATTTTTAAGTAAGTCTGGCACCTTTCACGTTGTTTTTCAGCAAGCACTCTCCATTACCAGCAGGAGCTCTGACAGTTTACTGGGAGCAAATCCTGTGCTGTATTCTGAAAGTCCATTTGCAGTTTTATGCTCTCAGGTATTTCATTTTTCTCCCTGGTGTTTCTGGTGCTGGCATCTGCATATAAGTGAGAGTACTCCTTTATTTGAAGCAAAAGATTAATTTTCAGCTCTCACAACTGAAAAGAAAAGCTCAAAATCAGAGACTCTACAAAGACATGGTAATCAGAGAGGCCACCACAATTTTTGAGTGGTTTGGGATAGTGAAACTTTAATTGTGGCCATCCCTCTGATTGTTGCACATGGGAAATCTGATTCTAAGAGTTACACTCCCATGGTCAGTGAAGAGAAGCACACGAAGTAGTTGAGCTATTCAGTTAATGCTCCAAATCTGATCACCAAATATTGCATAAGCTGCTCTCTAACAAGTTACAGATTCAGTATTATCTGCAGAAATAATAACAACCAGCATTAGGCAGCCTCTGAGAAACCTACTATTTTCTAATGGGCTGTTCACGGTGACCCCAAATAGAAAAAATTAATCTAATAAGGTGTTCATTATGTATCATTTACCAGCTTGAGCAAGTGTCAGCCCAGAAATCAGGACCACACCTGACCTTTTAATAGACACATTTTTCTAACCAGCACTTTCTAGCAGGCTGTGCTGTAAAGCAGCTTAGCTTTGATGGAAATATCCCTCCTCCCCTCCAGCCCTGAGCATCCTGCTCCATTAATGCTCCACAACTCTTATCACACCTCCTCACTGCTGCTGCTGTGATGAAGGGCAGGAGGTGCACTGTGTCTGCTGGGCCCTCTCAGAACATCTCTATTGCAGGTACAGGCCATTAGAACTGGAACAAAAAAAACACCCAGAGCAGAAGCAGTGGGGAGAGGAGAGGAGGTGGTAGTGTCTCTGGCAGGTCAGTGTCACAGACATGTTTTATGAAAAATTCTTTCCCTAGGATTTTTTCTCCTGAGAAGCTGAGAGGCCTCAGGAACAACATGTAAACAATGATTATCTGCTGCTGTGGAATGCAACAGGTGCATCTGTGATTGGTCTCATGTGGTTGTTTCTAATTAATGGCCAATCACAGTCCAGCTGTCCAGACTGTCTCGACCAGTCACAAGCCTTTGTTGTCATTCTTTTTTATTCTTAGCTAGCCTTCTGACGAAATACTTTCTTCTATTCTTTTAGTATAATTTAAATGTAATATATATCATAAAATAATAAATCAGCCTTCTGAAACATAGAGTCAGATCCTCATCCTAAATCCCCTACAAACACCAGCACAGAGGAGGTGTCTCTGGCAGGTCAGGGGGGCTGGGACGGCCCATCCACGTCAAAGCGCAGGGACCAAGGTGAAACACCCCCCAGGTCAGGGCCCTGACTCACAGGCACTGACGCAAACACGGCAGCTGTTAAAATGTCACCGCCTGTCCTGCCCCGGTGACACCCGGCAGGGAACAGCCCCGTGCCAGCACTGCAGCACAGCCGTGGCACCTCCCACACAGCCAGCGGCCAGCCTGGATCAGGGGCTGGGCACACCCTGCTGCGAGGAGGGTCAGCCCTGGGGGAGGCTTGGGCAGCGCCTGGGGCTCCTCAGCCCAGGCTGGGGGGCTGCCATGGTGCAGCAAGTTCAAGATGCTTCAACACCATCAGAACGAATCTCATCAGGAAAGGGGGTTTGCAAATGGACTCTCTTGGGTTTGTTGTTGCTGAAATGGCTTTTGAGGTATTAAAAAGTCTTTTTTCCCA
Source organism: Passerina amoena (assembly GCA_013401095.1). Lineage (NCBI taxonomy): Eukaryota > Metazoa > Chordata > Aves > Passeriformes > Cardinalidae > Passerina > Passerina amoena. Next base: position 253,541 of record WBNP01001602.1, on the reverse strand, counting down.
GCCACGCGCTCGAAGAAGTTGGGATTCTTCAGCTTTGGTTCTCAGGGTTGTTTATTTTCTCTTATTTAATATATTCTTTTTTGGACCTGCGGAGGTTTGTCCAGGCACACTGACCACCTTCGGGGCAGTGTGATCTTTTTATACTAAAAACTACATGTACTCTGTTTACAATAATTTTCCAATACCTATCACTTATATTAGACAGTCTGTCTCTACCCTAAACCAATTTAGAAGTGTCACCATCACAGCAGAAGATGGAGGACAAGAAGAAGAAGGACAGGACACGCTTAGATTTTTCTATTTTGCCTTTTGAACTTTCATTCTAAATCTTCAAAATTCTGTTTTCACCCTGTGATAAATTTACTAACATTTTATTCAAACCCTTGTGGCTTATGAATCCTCACACAAAGGTAATTGGTAATTAACCCATAGAAACAATTGGTAATTGTTTCTATGGGTTAAAATTGAAGGCACAGGTGTCTTTGACTCTGTGCCAAGGTCTCTGAGCCCTCTGCCAGGGTCTCAAGCCCTCCAGGGCAGCCAGAGGAATGTCCTGGGTTCCAACACTGGACAAGTGGCACACCAATTTCCTCTGAAAGAAATCCTCACACTGCCTGGAACACTGACTCCTGAACCAGGGCAGCAATAACCTAAGCCATAACCTCAAGTAGCCATAACCTATGAGCCATAATTTAAGTTTGCAAATACCCAGCACCCCCAAAAATCTCGGGGCCAGTTCACAGTTACTGCATGTGGTTTAAGTAAAGTTCCTTTTTTAAAGTATCTTCCCCACTGTGGAGGAAGAGAGAGCTGTGTGCTCCAATCTGGTGAGACCTCACCTGCAGAGCTGCCTCCAACCCTGGGGGCCCAGCACAGGAAGGATGTGGAGATGTTGGAGCCAGTCCAGAGGAAGCACCAACATGACTGAGGGATGGAGAACCTCTGCTGTGGGGAAAGGCTGGGAGAATTGGGATTGTTCATCCTGGAGAGGAGAAGGATTTGGGGTGACCTAATTGCAGCCTTCCAGTGCCTGAAGGAGCTGACAACAGAAATGAAGAGATTATTTACAAGGGTCTGGAGTGACTGGACAAAGAGGAATGACAGAGAGTAGGTTTAGATCAGGTGTTAGGAAGAAATTCTTCCCTGTGAGGGTGCTGATGTTCTGACATAGGTTGCCCAGAGAAGCTGTGGCTGGCCCATCCCTGTCCAAGGCCAGGTTGGACAGGGCTTGGAGCAACCTGGGATAGTGGAAGATGTCCCTGCCCATGGCAGGGGGTGCAACTGGATGATCTTTAAGGTCCCTTCCAACTCAAACCATTCCATGATTCCATCTCAAACCCAGGGCAAAACTAGAGCCATTCATCTGAAGTGATGCTATGAGGTGCTCCCACTCCCTGTTGGAACTCCATGGTCTCCTGCATCACCTTTCCAGGGCTCTCCCTGGCCCTGTGTGTCTGCCTTTACCTTGGCTGCTCTGTGAGGTGACAGTCAACTCACTCCTAAGTGTGCTAGCCAAGAGAGACACAGAATCAGAACCAGCTCTGTCTCTGGCACATTAAGGACCAGCCCACATAGGCTGGGGGATTTTTTACTATGGAAGCTCCTTTCCTTTGGGGTACAGTTTCCTCTCACTTGAATCAATGATCATTTGTTACATTAATTCAGAGACAGAAATCAGCTACACTGCATTCATGCTCTCTAATTGTCCAGCTGGAAAAATCAATGCTTTTATTGAATTAGCCAGTTGCCACAGCAAGTTTTCTTTGATTTCTATGGTTCCCATGAATCAATAGGAGTCTGTCATTGCCTCTAAGTGGAGCAAAGTCAGGCCCCCAGTCACGTGGCTGGATGACAACATAAATCTTCCTGCAGAGCTCTGTGCATTAGGTGGATATGGGACTGCTTGGCAATTTGCTGAAAAAGTACCTCCAACTGTCACCATGATATTTTCTGAAAAATCCCTTTGCCAGGATTTTTTCTCCTGGGAAGCCTCAGAAAAGAATGAAAACAATAATTATCTCATTGCTTGGGAATGTGGTCTGGAGTTTGTTTACCAACAGGTGCATCTTTGATTGGTTCCATGTGAATTGTTATTAATTAATGACCAATCACCATCAGCTGTGTTGGACTCTGAGGAGTCAGTCACCAGCTTTCATTATCATTCTTGCTAAGCCTTCTGATGTCTCCTTTCTCTTTCTTTAGTATAGTTTTAGTATATAATTTCTTTTAATATAATAGCATAGAATAATAAATCAGCCTTTTGAGAACATGGAGTCAAATTCTCATCTCTCACAACCACCACATCCAATGATTTCCTCCCCTGCCTCAGCGACTGCTCCCAGCTCCTAACTCCACCCTTGCTTATCAATTCTCATCTCTCACACTTGCTATCCTCTGTTTTCCTACCTCCTAATCAGGTTTTTCTGTGCCCTAGGCAGGACCTCCTGCTGCTGTCTTGGTTTTGTTTTAGGTGCAGGCGTCTGTGCCAGAAACACCTTTCCCTGATAAACCCAAACGCCTCCCCAGGACTCCCTTCCCTGTGCTGTTGGCAATAGTTCATCTTTAATCAAACTGCCGGTCCAAATATTTTGTTTGGTTTGGGTTGGTTTTCTTTCAGAAAGGTAATTTCGTTGCTCTTTTCCAGCCTTCCCATAAAAGTGGCCATTTTTTATCAGCACAGCTGGCTGGGAAGCATGACTCATACATAAATTACCTCTTTTACTGCCTTCCTTCCCTTTGTCAGCCCTTCTGCTGTCAGCTACCTGGGACAGGACCATTATTCTTCAGTGTTTAGCAAACACTCTACACATAATGGGCGATACTGTAAACAAATGAAAATCAGACCTGAAATCAAATGCAAGCTGACTGACAGGACTTTTGTGAAGCCCTCCGAGCTCTGCAGGGGTTTAATCAGCTGTGCTGCAGGGCCGTGTTACAGAGCTCTCCCAATGGCTCTGCCTTCCAGCCGTGCTCACACAGGATCCCAGGGGACGGCCACGGAAATCGGCTCTTTAGCTCTGTTACCCGTGGCACTCTCGGCTTGATTAAGAACGATCAGGCTGAGAAGAACCCTGTGACTTGTGACTGGCAGGAGATGATGGATAGCCCAGCACTTACTGCCTAATCAGAATTTCTTCCAGGGAAATCGGGGGAAGCGATAGAAATTAATGCTAAGGAATGGCAAGCTGCAGGAGATGTCAAAACTGATGGGGGAAACTTCCCAAGACAAGTTGGCCCTTTTTTTGTTCAATGCAGGAGCTCATAAAAATCCTGTGCTAACAAATTTTGGTCGTGCTGTAGAGAAGAGAACACAGGGAAAGGCAAGGATTGTAAAGATGACTAAGTGCTAATCTGAGCATGAGTGAAAATCAGGGGGAAACAGGAAAGCAGGTTCAGAGGGCTGCAGTATTTCAGCTACCAAGTGTGAATACAAGAGATGAGCAGCAAAACTGCTGCATGGCATGGCACAGCTCAAACTGGCCATGCCATGAAACCATTATGAAGAGTATTGCATGGCATTATCTGTAGGAGAAACAGTGAGAAGCTTGTGAATGTGTTGGAAGTGGATATTGTTTGTGTGGTCTTGCCTACCCCAAACACTCATAACTTGCAAGTTAGGCTCAGGAAATGGTGAAAGTGGCTTGAAAATGGATGGGTTTATAGAAACACTCCATACATTCTAAATGTTTCTCTTCTAGTTTCCAACCTTCATGGTTTACTTCTGTTGTGCAAGGGTAGAGTCTTCTCCAAGTGTCTGCAATAGAGCTACAGATCAGACTTCAAACACCAGACTTCCCTCAGCCTTGGGGTTTTTCCCTTCTTGGGAATTCCAAGGAACCCAATGGAATTCAGCATTCAGGGTCTTCCCAAGATGCTTAGAAGAGGATTTCTTCAGCCTAAAATGTCTCCTCCACCCTCTTTCCAGATGGGATGATGCTGATAACCAAGTAAAATTATCAACAGTAGGTCAGCAAAGGGAGGTTTTGGCAGGGAAATGTCAAAGCTGAACAAAAATAGAGGATGTGAAGAATTAACCATAACTTTAGACCCAAATCTCTAATTCAGGAGTAAAAGCCCTTTCACATTATTCAATTATGTTCTTAATTCCTACTCTCAGTGTGCTCCTTGCCATGGCTTATGGCATCAGTGGAATTTGAGGCTGCCTAACACTGGGATTTCAGTCCCTTGCAGTGGTTAATCTATAAAAGAACTTCCCATATTCTATCTGAAGGATTTTTATCTGACCCACTGCCTCTTGCCTGGAGAAATAGTTCTTCTCCCCACGTGTTTGTTATGATGCTGATATGTGCTCCTGAGATGAGTTAAAAGGAGTCTGTTTCCAGGTCTGACAAGGTGTGTATTTATGTGGAAAACAGTGTAAATAAAACCAACCAACCAAAAAGTACTGCTTTCCAGCTCTCCAGAAATAGCTAAATGTTGCATATTGCCAGCAGAATTTTATGTTTTGGGAATTCTATCCCCAGCATGTTTGCTTCTTTTCATCTAGGCAATAAAACACAGCAACACAAACTGAAGTGTGACCCTGTCCTTATTTGTCACCCAAGTCTTAACAGAGAATGAGATGAGGTCATAATTATGTGATTGATGATAGTATCATGAATTAAAAAGCAGGGCTGGAGAAGACATTAGTTAGACAAATTGAAGAAAGTCAATTGAAAGTCTGTAGCTGTGTTTTGCAGGAAGACCCATTAAATTCCCTCTGGCCCTGCTGCCTTGGCCTGAGTCCCAGGCTCAGTTTTTACCACCAAACTCATACAGGGCCCAAACTGTCACCCCCACGTGTCTGCTAATTTAGCTCAGGAAAACAGCTCCACACAATTGAAGCTCCGGTGGCTCCAGAGCCACTGAGCACAGATGGGCACAGGGACACAGTTTCCATGCCTGAAATGCATGGAAATGGTGGAGGAAAAGGTGGAGGAAAGCTGCACCACAAGCAGAGCCAGTGCTGATCCTGCCCTCGCCCCAAGAGAGTCAGGAATCATCAGGGCACGAGGCATGAGCAGCACCACTGCAGCTCCAGGTTAATTAGTATAATTAGTACCTGCCTCAGCTCTGCCTAATGAGGGGTGGTGTTTGTCTTCCCCATCCTGAAGGCTCCCTGCTGCTTCCAGGTGGATTTGCCACATGAACACGGGTGCTCTGTGCCTGGGATTGATGGAACTCAGTCCTGCCCAGGGCTTTGCACCAAGAGATTTCAACTCTGAACAGGCTTTTCCCCCACTGTTTCATGCAGGGAAACACCAACACCCCTCACTGAATTTGCATAACCTTGCATTTTCCAATTCCCAAACAGCTGCACTAAGCTAGCTCAAAATATTAATGGAACCTAGTTAATGGAACAGAAGCTACATGATTAAATACTGCTTCCTTGAAAAGTAGTACCTGGAAAATGACAGTGTTTATTCTAGAACCTGGAAATGTTCATTTTAGGGCCTCCTGAACAACTTCAAATACTTGGTTTTTAATGAAAAGCTGAGAAACTTGGTTTTGATTGAGGTGAAAAATGAAAAGGCTTGATTTAACAATGTTTTCTGGGGGGGAAAAAAACCCCTTCTTTTACTAGCCATAAAGCATCAGGAAGATGATTTTGAAAAGCCAGAATTTGTCCTGTTGTGACTTGAGACTCTGAACAAGGAAGGTCAGAACAGAAAGAAGGAAGCACAACGGATTATGAATACAGGGCATACAAGATAAGAGCATTTTCAGAAAGCACAAGAAACTCCTGGAGAATCCAAAGCCACTGGGTTTTGAACACAGAGAAGAGACAACATTTATTTTCAATTTTTTTGTCTCCACAATTCTTCATTAAAATGTTATCCATGTTTCTAAGGCCAAAATACAATTACCTAGCACAGTTACTTGGGAGGAAAAACAAAGGAACAAGTGATTTATGAAAAAATGTCTCACTCTTTTCTTCTGTTATTAAAATTAGACTGTGTAAAATCAGCAAAATCTGAAAATGGATGATTTGCTGCAACTAAACCCATCTGCCAGCTAGAGACTGCTCCAAGCCTCGCTGGCTGTGGCACTGCCTGCTGTGTGATGCTGGCCATGCCTGTTCCCACAACTCTGTCTCTCTTCCCATCCTCCTGTTTAGCCATGATTTCTATTCAGCTCACAGGGTCTTGCGGCAAGCCCTGTTTTTATCCTGGATCCCGGCTCTCCAGGGTCTGGATCTCAGTCAGCTCTAATGGAACAGATAAATAACCACCTATGGCTGTCTTTCTCAGAGAGCTCGTGCCACCTTTGGCAAGGTGCTGTTTTTTCAGGCATTTCAGGAAAATGGCAGCTGTGCCTGTGTTTGCTGTCAGTCTCCTGTGAGCCTGACAGTGTTCCTGTGGTGCCCCAGTGCTGGAACTGAACACAGGCTCGAAGCATTTCCTTCCCTGTGAGCCAGCTCCTGGATGTCACACAGAAAGATGAGCCCCATGGAGTGATGGGGTCTGTGCCTAAACCCTTCACAGCCAACATGGGCTTGTCTGCCACTCGGGGAAATCACTGTTTTCTCCCTGTCTGGAGTCTCCCTCTTCTCCAGATAAGTGATGACTGGGGCTGGGTTGCTATGTAAAATCACTCTGTTCCTTCCTAATCAAGCTTCACCAATTTCCAGATGCTTCTCAACTGCCAGAGCCATGACTCTGTTTGCATTTTGTACTAAGAAAAGCTCCCTCTTTAGGATTTTTGCTTTGCTTTTTGCTGGAGATCTAGCAGAGATGGGGCCTGGTGGACAGTAAAACTATGTCACCTATCGCTCCAGGCTCTCGCTGGGACACAGGAGAGCACACCCGCCCATTTCATCATCTCCCAGATCCTGCTGGAGCAAATTCCAGCTATCTGGGGAACCACAATGAATTAACATGCAAATTGAAACCTAAGCCAAGATTCATGTCACTGTCATCTTTATGTATTAGACCGTGGATCATGAAAGGAATTATGCTCCAGCTGGCTAATTAAGTAAACATGAAGCAAACGAGGGTAGCAGACAGGGGTCTGGGTGGAGGCAGGAAATTCTCCTGTGAAGATGGGCAACTTTGTTAGGGGTGGCTTCAAAATGCACAAATGACAACAGCAGAACAATGGGACTTTGAGGTGGACTCCTGCCCATGTCCAGGTACTGCACAGATTTCCACTTCCTCTGCCTTACACAGCAGCAAACAAAGGGACTCTGAGATGAGACAGCCTTGAGGACAAAGCTTCTCCTTGCCCCCTGTCCAGGCCAGGGCTTTCCAACAGGTTTTTGCCAGCACTCGTCCCAGCCCAAACCTCAGCGCTCTAAGGCAGCTACAGCTGGCTTTGCTGCACACTCATCCAGGGAAATGTACTCAAAAGATGGGGAACTCAGCCAGAATCCCTGCTGAAAGCCAGAAGTGCGTTCCTTACATAGGATCTTTGATGGTTCCACCCCGATGCCAGCGGAAAACCAGCTCCATTTTAACTGTCCTAGCGCGCTCTAGTGGGAGCCGGTTCCCTGCACATTTGGCAGCATCCCGGCAGGATGCCGGCGGGATCAAGCAGGACAGATCTCCCGGCAGGACAGCTCTCCCGGCAGCAGCCCTCTCACCCAGGGACACAAACACTGGTGTCCAAAGAGCTGGGAGCAAAGGGAGACATCGATGAATCAGTGATTTCAATTTCCCAAAGAAACTGGGAAATTTCAGAAATTTCAGCCGCAGAGAAGCTGTGGCTGCATCCCTGGAAGTGTCCAAGCCCAGACTGGAAGGGGTTTGGAGCAACCTGGGATAGTGGGAGGTCTCCCTGCCCAGGGCAGGGGGTGGAATGAGAAAAGTTTGAGGTCCCTTCCAACCCAAATCATTCTGGGATTCCATGGTGCTGTGAAAAGGTAAAGCAGCCTGTTATTTGTGGATAAAGTTATTTCTTTGCACCTACAGCAAAAGCACCCAAATAAAATATTTCCTCCTCTTTCCTTTCCTCTGGGAATTCTTCCTTTCACACAAACAGCCTGACAAGGCAAGGAACCTCAAAGTGGATGGGATTTTTTTTTTAACTGCAAACCCCATATTTGCAATTGCAAACAGACCTGTTCACCAACAGCCTCTCTGTGGGGTTCAGATCATAGAGTAGGCACTGAGTTGCCAACAAGAGAAACTATTTCATTTTTTCTTGGTATTATTTTTCCTTCTATGCTTGGATAGGAACCAGCCTCTGGGAGGAAAGAAATGGAAGTGTTCAGAAAATAAATCGTCCTTCAGTTCATGCACCTTTGGGTCCCATTCATAACCCAGAGCATTAGGAGAATAACTCAGGCTGAAATCTGCAATATTTATTCTATTACAAGGAAATTGGTTCTTTTGCAGGAAAGGCATCAGGCATTGATATCACAGGTTTGGGAAAAGCGACCACTGGTGTTGGTGAGAGAAGAGGGGATGTAACCTTCACACCCCAGGTCAGATTGAACGTGCAGAGCTCTTTGGTGTGTCTGAACTTCAGCTCAAGGCTCACTGTCACCTCAGCAGCTCCGTGGGACCCAAGCAGGGATTTATAAGGACAGCCGACAGCCGGCACGGCACGGATGTGATTTAACTGGGACCTCCGAGGAGCACAGTGAAACAAAAGCTGCTCTGAGCTGATAAGGGCTGAAAAAGAAACTCAGAATGCATCAGGGCTCTCGAGCCTCTCTGTTATTGTGGAACACTCCTGGGCAGCCTGTTGATCAGCTCGGTGCTGAAGCTGCCCCAGAGTTAACTCACAGCGAGTGGCACGGGCAGTGTGATGCAGCTCTTGAACACGGCTCAACAGAGCAATACTTAGCAGCTCTTCTTCTCCTGGAATACACCAAGGAGATTTTACCCTGAAGTTCCCATGAACCCTGAGAGCAAAAGGCAAACAAGCCAAAAGGCTGCATACAGCAGTAACCCTTGAGAAGCAGCCTGGATTCAATTCCACTCTCACCTCCACTGTTGTGCAGCATCCGAGACAGGGCACTTGAAGCCTCCAGGAGACTTTAGCAGTAAGCAATCCCATAATACTCAGTAAGGGGCTTAGATAGACAAGCACTTAGATAAGTGCTTGCAAGACTGTGGTCTCTGGGAGACTGGAGAAACTGAGGCCCAGTGCCTGGCAAACAGCATCCTCAAGGGAGATAGCAGATATCAGAACAATTCCTTGCTTCCCTTGCTGCCAGGGAGGAAGAGAGGAGTTTGAGCAGGACAGAGGTGTGTTTGTCTTACACCATGCTGAATACCACAGCCTTTGCTTGAGGGCACCACAGAGCACAGCAGAGGCTGGGGGCTGTTGAGGAAAGGCCTGGGGAGGGATGTAAATGAAAGCAGGGCCTGCTTAAGGAAGATAAGCTCGGCAGGATGGGGAATTTCAAAGCTGTGGACTGTTTTCATACAGACAGAAATGCCCACAATAACACTTTTTTCCAAAGCAGCCTTGTGATGATGAGAGACCTTTCCTGGGCTAAGACACATCCAGATCAGACCACTGGTGGAATGCTCACCACTTGTGACCCTTCACCTCTGAAGCCCCAAACCAGGCCAGCCACAGAAATCCACTTTGAATGGAGTCCTCCTTTTTGGCTGGGTTTTCCATGTCCAGTGGCAGGCCCAGCCCACCCTCTGCAGGCCCACAGGCAGCTGCAGGTAGCTGGAGAACCCTGCCTTGATTGCTTCCTACCCTAACAAATTAATCAACAGCCAAACCGACCTGTTAATCTACACCCTTCTTGGTCCGCTACATGAAAAAAAACCCAACAATAGCAAACAGAGACTCAGAGCCAAGCTAAAAAGCACCACTTGCTCCCTACAGCCTAAAGAGAAGGGAATCTAGGGTATTGTCCTAACACCAGCAACACCATTCCTTTTGTATGCCTCTATTCAGCTTCAACCTCTTTTTACTTCTCCTTATTAACACAGCAGAGCACAGTGCTTATTAAACCTGATTTTTCTTACTTGGATGTAGGCCCCAGTATGATTTAGAAATAACCTTAATGTGGTATTTGTAATTCTAGCATTTACCTCTTGCCATTATTTCCAATATGATGTTACTGCATTCTTGGCTCAGGACGAGCTTCTGTAATGCTTTAACACACCAGGAAAAAGCTCCAATGAGACCTCATTCCTATTGAATAAATGATGGGACATGAGCGGAGCACAGGATATTTGAATATCCTTTAAACATCACCAAAACCAATTAAAATTAAGCTCTATAAAGCAAAACCAAACCTCTGGGGAGGCAGACTGTCTGATTTCCCTGCAAAGCTGTTCCCAAACCAGGAGATATCAATCACATCCAAATCCAGACACGCCTTTAGCACACAGCCAGAACAACCCTTCTCAGACACAGAATCACAGAATGGTTTGGGTTGGAAGGGACCTTAAAGCTCATCCACTTCCAACCCCCTGCCATTGGCAGGGACATCTTCCACTATCCCAGGTTGCTCCAAACCCATCCAACCTGGCCTTGGACACTTCCAGGGATCCAGGGGCAGCCACAGCTGCTCTGGGAAACCTGTGCCAGGGCATCACTGCCCTCATAGGGAAAAAATTTTTCCCAGTATCCAATCTAACCCTGCTGTCTTGCAGTTTGACCCCATCTCCCATTGTCCTGGCCCTTGTGAAGAGTCTCTGTCCACCTTTCTTGTCAGCTCCTCAGGCACTGGAAGGCCACAATTAGGTCATCCCAAACCCTTCTCTTTTCCAGGATGGACGATCCCAATTCTCCCAGCCTTTCCTCACAGCAGAGGTGCTCCATCCCTCAATCATGTTGGTGACCTCCTCTGAACTGGCTCCAACAGCTTCCTGTCCTTCCTATGCTGGGACAGGGATTAAGCCCAAACCACCCTCTGCCACTCCTGCACAAACAAAAACCTCACCTCGGGTGCCAAGGGACAATGAACTGCTGGACAGACAACGGAGCCAACACCGCTATTGACCCTGATAATGTCCCTCCCACTGTTTGTCTGAAGGCAGCAGTGTCCCTGTCCTTGTGCACAGGCTGACAGGGCCACCAAGGCACCTTGCTGGAATTCACAGTCGCTCTCCAATGTTGGATAAAATTGCAGTGCTCTGTCAGATTGTTCACTTGCCCATAGTTCATCATCACTAAAGCCTGCCTCAGCTGTACTCTGTGCACAACTTTTATTCTCTCCAAGGTGTGTATTTTCATAATGATAGTGCTCTTAACAGTATATTTTACTTAACAGTATATTTTCATTTGGCCTCAGCCACCCTCTGAGCAGTAATTTATTGCTGCTTGTCACTAGCTGCTACTGAGAGTAATACACACACTGGGTTTATTCAGTATGTTTGGTATTTCTGGCTTGACTCTTCCTCACACAGACAATACTGCCCAAGCCCAGAGACTCACAAATCACAACAGCCAAGTGCCTGGGCCTTCCAGCTGCACTTTGCCTTGTACTTCCCACCTTTATGCCTGCAAGAGCTGAAATCTTCCATTTATTCCTTCTTTTGTAATGCCAGTGGAGAGCCTAAGAGAGCCTGAGTGCTCTGGGAGCTGCAGGTGTGCAGTGAACCCCTGTGTGGCCCATGAAAATGTGACAGAAGTAGGCAGGGATGCCTCGGGGGCCTGCCCGTGCTGACAGAATTGCTGATTCAATATTGCCAGGTGGGGCCAGGGCTTGTGCTGCAAATTAACTGCAGAGCTCTCTGTGTGCAGAGCACTGCTGTCCCAGTGCTGCAGCTAAACCCTGCTGGGGTGTACAGGGGCACAGCAGAGATTTTAACCAGTTAAAGCCACAAGTTCAGTCAGCGTTACCTGTGAGCCACAGGCTAGCGGGAAACAAACAAAGCTCTTTTGCAAGGAGTATCAGGAAATTTGGAGGCCCACAGAGGGGAAAAAAAGCTCCCCTTAGGGAGACAAATAGAAAATAAATAAAGAAAAGCATCATTTTGCTACTTGCAAATGATTTTTTACCTCAGACTTGGCAAACGAGTGTTTTGCCTCTGTCCGTGTGGAAGCTCTGCGAGAGGACTTTCTAGAGATGAAACTCCTGTCAGCGCTCCTGGAAAAAATTAATGGTCCTTACTGCACCACCTTCCACTGTGCAGGGTTATGGTCTCCACCTGCACCTCACTTTTCACCTGTGTACCAAGCTGGGTTTCCCACCACCGAACATTCTGTATGTGTGGACATACATGTACTTGTGTGTGGGCGCGGTGCAGCCGTGTCAATGCACACAGATATACGAGTGTCTGATGTCGTGCACACACATGCCCTGAGCACATGTGCAGCGGGAACAGCCGCTCGCCCACACGTGGCCCACAAAGACCACGGAACATCCTCACCCTCCAGGGCACCTCACCCCGAGGACACGCGTGTGTCCCAAAACACACATGCCCGCCACTCGACCCCGCCACTGCCGCCTCCCTCCATTCCCCGCCCCGCCCGGGCCGCCCCCTCCGCCTCCCGCCCCCGTGCGCCCAAATCCCGCCGGGCCGCCGCCGCTCGTCCTTTCCTTTCCCTTCCTCCGCGCCCTCCTGCACCCACCGACGGCGCCATGGCCGCGCGGCAGCAGCTCGGTAACGCGGGGCGGGCGATGGCCGCGGGAGGGTGGCCCTGAGGGCTGTGGGGGGGTGCCCTGCCGCCGCAATGGCCGCCGGCTCGGCTCGGCTCGGCTCGGCAGCGCGGCCCCGGAAGGCGCCTCAGCGCTGGTTCCCGCGCGGGGTGCCGAGGGCGGGCGGGCACTGATCGTGTCCCCCGGGCCGGCCGTCCCTCGTTCCCGGTGCGCGGATCGCCGCGGGAAGGCGCTGAGGCGATCGGGCCCGCGCCCTGCGGCCGTGGCCTCCCTAAGGGGCGGCTTCTTCCCCTGAGGAGAACCGCGAGGCTCTGGTGCTGCTCCCCTTCCCCTCCCCAGGCACCTGGCACCGTGTAAACTCCTAAACTACGCAACTCCTAAACTACGCTGAATTTACTCGCTTAATCCTGCTGTTTTCTCCGTTCCGCCGTTAAAACCCAACCACTCGTGCTCTTCCCGCCTGCCAGCTTTACTCAGCGTCTCTGACAAGACCAACCTGGTGGAATTTGCGAAGAGCCTGAACGCGCTCGGCCTGGGTTTGATTGCCTCCGGAGGAACGGCCAAGTCCCTGAGGGATGCTGGCTTGCCGGTCAGGTACACACACTCCCCTGTACATCACCGCCAAAAATGCTCTTTTGGGCCCTGAAGCTGCTTAAATTGTTTTCTCTGTGAACAAAAGAGAGTGAAAAGTGGTCTGAAAGAAGTCTTCCCTTCAAAAACAACAACAAAAAAAGAAAACCCTGCCCCAAAGCAAACTTCAGAACCTTTTTGTCTACAGATCTGTTGGCTGAGGCTGAGGAGCATTGCTGTGAGGAGCTTTTTGTTGGGATTGCTTGTCTGCCTTGAGCCAGCTTTATTTCCATGGGACAATCAGTTACCTTGATGTTCATGATCTGCCCTGAGTGCTGCTCCTCACAGCCAGGTGAAAGCTGATCTTTGCCTGCTCCTGGGACAGCACTGATGTGTTAAGAACATGTTGAAGCTCACTAGAGTTCACTGGTCACAAGTAATTTTCCCAGCACAATTCACTTAATGCAGACAGAGCCTAAAGGCTCTGTGTTGCACATCCACTGTTGGAAAAAGGTCATGTACAGTCACTGGCTGCTTTAGCCCGTGATGCTGGGGAAATTTGTTCTGGTTTCTCCCATGCTGTGATTAAAAAAAAACAGCTCTGGCCAAATAAAAATGGGTTTCAGTCCAGTGATGAAAAAAATGTCAATTATTTGGCAGGACAGGTGGCTGTGACTCTGTTTTTGCTCCCTGTGAGTGCAGTGGTTGGCCCCTGGGACACATCAGCATGAATCTACATCACCTCCAGAGCTCACTGTTACCCAGCCCTTGGTTGTGTCTTTCCAACTTATTTCCTTGGCTGTGCTGTCAGTGAAGCCTGAAGCAAAGGATGCTGACATTTCCCCTTCCCTCATTGTTGTCATTACCACCCTAAACAGTCACAAGGAGTGGTGAAACTAAGCTGGGAGGAAGAGCACCTCCATATGGCTTTCCATTTTCTCTGTAAACCATTCTGATTTGGGGTTTGCTTATCTTGGTGATTCCAGTGTGTTCAAGCTGTACTGCTTAGTTGGGTGTGACCCATGAACTTCATTTCCATCCATGGGAAAAGCAGTTGTTGCCCCTTTGCCATAGAGGGGTTTTGTAATGAAATCTATAAATTTTCTTTGGTTTGGGTCATTCAGCCTCTAGATAAAGTCAGTATGGCTCATGTGCTGTTTTCTTCTTGGGCAGAGATGTCTCGGACCTGACAGGCTTCCCTGAGATGCTGGGTGGGCGTGTGAAAACCCTTCACCCTGCAGTCCATGCTGGTGAGTTTCTGCTAATGCATCTTTCACTCCAAAAGAGGGCAGGGAGGGTGGGAAGGAGGGGGTGACAGATGCCTTTTCTAAGGGTTGTGTGGAAGACCTGAGTAATGAGAACAGATTTGCTCCAGGAGCAGAAGGAGAGGTGGAAAGCCATGGGGTGGAGAAGTGCAGGGTGGCTGAATTACCTCCTTGTTGCAACGCTGGCATCTCTGCAGTTAGCAGAGCTCTCTCCCTGGGGCTATAAGTAACAGAGCTTCTCTGTAAGTGCCTCTGCAGAGTCAGCTGCACAGAGTTTAACTGTGGGTGGGTCTGGTGTGCAGCACAAGGAGCACAGCAGTGTGGATTTTAGGGGTGATTCCTGCATGCTCTGATGTCCTCTGACTCCTCTTCAGCAGGGAGGTTCTCTGATACCTGCTCTGCCTGCACATTAATCCATCTGCTCTTCTCTCTCCTGTTGCTGTGCTTGAGGTACTCAAGTGGAACCTGCTGCCCATTGCACATGAGGGCTGGAGACAATTTCCTGTGACCCTGAACACAGGACTGTGCTGCTCCTCACACTGTGCCAGCCTGTCACCCTCATGTTTCTCTGAGTTCTAGACCCCACCAGCCACCTGCACTGCTCATCCTCTCTTCTTCCCTTGTCTCGTGGGGCAGGTGCCCTTTTTTTCTCCCCTGAAGTCCTTCATGATGGTTTCAGTGTTTGAAGGGTAGCAACTGAGTGCTTAGACAGTTGTTGAGGTTGCTGCTCAGTATTTGGAGTACTCTAGGATTTAGCATTCCACCTGTTAGCATGGAATTTGAACAGCCAAAGACTGTAAAGTGGAATAAAGGAGCAGGGGCTTAGGGTGCTGTCTGAACTAAAATGAAAATGTTTAGAAAGAAAGGCACAGGACAAAAGCACCGTGTTAAGAGAGATGTTGAACTGAAAGCCTGGTGGTGATTTAGGTATTTTTTTAATGAAGATGCACTGTTTTCTGTAACTAGGCATCTTGGCTCGCAATATTCCAGAGGATAATGCTGACATGAAGAAACAGGATTTCAGCCTTGTCAGGTAAATGTTGGGGCATGTGATGCAATCCATCAGTAATCAAAAACCAACAGCAGAGCCCAGTCAACACCAAGGAAAGGGGAGCAGTAGGGATTGTGACCTCTGCACACCAGCAGATCTGCAGTCTCCTTTCTTTGCCCTGGCACAACATACTATTTATTTAAAAACATAATTTTCTACAGGAGCATCTTTTCCACTTTTAGTAAGAGAAAAGTCAAACACGAAAGTTATGTTGTGGTTTCCACAGGGAACTCAGAGGTCTGAATTCCTGCTGGTTCCCTGGGAGATTTGACACGTTACACTCAGTCAGTGTAGGGCCACGTTACACGTGCTGCAGAGTTGAGTTCAGTGCTTTTGAAGCTGGCTCATCTTCCCTCAGGTTGGTTCCACGTGTCTGATCAGATGGCAGTCCCTGATTTTGAAATGCTTGCTTAGTAAATATACCCTTTGATATTTGCATAATGTTTACTGAGTTTCAACACATAAATAAAGAATAGACACGGAAAATGGGTCAGGAACACTGCGTTTGTTCAGACAGAAAACGCACAGATAAGAGACAGAAAACTTCAACTTTGAGAGCCGCCTTGGCAGCGAGGAAGCTGCATCCAGAAGCTGAAGTAACAAAGTTTGTGCACTAATGTAGCAAAGTTTAGGGGTTTTTTTCAGTTTTTGTTAGAATGTGTTTACTTAGTTCAGTCACACAGAGCAGTTGGGGGCTGTGTGTAACTAACTGGTGTTAACATCCCACTACTGCTTGTGAATAACCAGTTGTACATCAGGGAGTAGCTCCTGGTTTAGAAGTAAATGGCTGAGCTGGACATAGCAAATTGTAGGTGTAGCCAGGGTGGGAGGTACAGTACAGCTGTGGGCCAGAATGCATCTGGACTTTTAAAATTACTGTTAGAAACTGATGGATGGATTTCTGGGCTGAATTTGAAAACCTGAAATTTAAAACCACAGGAATCCTCTTAGATGGCTCAGCAGTGGTGGCTCTTCAGAGCATGCTGCATATTAAAGCAGGCTCTGCTGAATTGCAGGGGGAATAACATGCCCTTACATCAGTGACTTATGGTGCACTTGCATCCAGACTGGTAATTTGGATTCAGGTTCTCTTGCAAAAAGCAGAAGTAGCTGATCCTCAGCAGGACTGCCTTTGCATAGTTGCATAAAATTTGCATATCCAAATCAGTGGAGGAAAGCCTGATACTGGTTGTCTTGGTTTGCACAAATAAAAGTGTTAGCAGTGTTAAAGTCCACAGGTTCCTGATGGTTTGCAACAGGTCAGGAGCACAAATGGATCAGGGGGAAGGGGGCATCACAAACACAAGAGACAATAAAAGACATTGCAGGAAATTTAGAGACACAGGGGTTCTGAAAGCCATACTGGAAGCTTATCATCCCTTCTGCTGGAGTTCACAGGGAGTGGGAACAAAGGAATATTGTGAGTTGGACACAAGGGTACTCATCACAGCAGTTCTGTGCCATGCTGAGCATGCCTTGGAGTTCTATACCTTCATATACTCGGATCAAGAGAGTAAATTAGTTCTCTTGGATTAAAAACCCTGCTTGTGAAGGTCAGAACAAATTGCTCCTCTCACTGCAGTTCCTGTGGCTCTGGTAGGATGGGACAGGCAAGTTATTACAGCATGCTTACTGGAATACAGACCTGCTTCTAGATCAAATGGAAAAACTTATTCCAGTAAGGTCCAATCTTAGCATGAGAGGGAAAAGTCAATTTTCTCCTCCACTTTCATGTGCTACAGAGGATTTATGGCATTTGGGCTGCACACTCATGTTTCATATATTCTTGGTATTTTAAAAGTCCAGAAGGTGACATGTAGGTCATTTTCTGCTCTTGGAAAAGTTGTGGAAAATTAGATTGATTGTACTTTGTTTGCAATAGACCTTTCTTGGGTGCTTACACTCTTTGGAGAATTGGTGGATGCCCATTTTCAGTATTGCTGAGAGCCCATTTTGAAGTCCTTTGAAATGGCTCAGGTTGGGCCCCAAAATCACTAAAGATTTATATTCAGGGACATGTATTTAAAAAAGCTCTTCCTTCAATTTGGTTGCTGCAAGATGTGGCTCTGACATTGTTTGATACACAGAATTCAGTTGAATGTTACAATGCACCGTACCATCACTTGCCCTTGGGCTGAGCACCATTTTTGGCCACAGCATTTTATCTGAGAGACAAGACCATGAAATCACTGGTGATACCTCGTGCTTGCCGAGCCCAGTTTGGCACTTTTATTTCTTGCTGAGTAACCCAGTTTCCCCCTCAATTCTCAGAGTTGTAGTGTGCAACCTGTACCCCTTTGTGAAGACTGTGTCTTCTCCTGGTGTGACTGTACAGGATGCAGTGGAAAAGATTGATATTGGTAAGTTGATGGAAGAGCAAATCTGCTTTCCAGGTAGACTCTATGCTTCTGAACTCTGAGTGCTCTCAGCTCTTCTCTTTTTGTTTGGTGGTCTTTGCACACCTGTAAAGGAAGTCTGCTCAGGAGCTGCGAGGAGCAGGCTGAAGGCATAGTTGGGTAAGCCTCGTTGCTTTTAAACAATAACGTGTCCATAACAGGCTGGCAAGGCATGCTGCATGGGGGGCAAGTCATGCACTGCCCTAAAGGAGGAGCCTGAGGGTTCTGCTGGGAAAGGCCAGGTTGACCATGCTTCCTGCTGAAACACAAAGAGCAGACTAAACCTCTTTTACAGCCTGACAGTGTAATAGAAATTTATAAAAACATGAGCTTTGGAGAGCAGAGTTGAGCCACTGGAAGTGCTCTGAGGATGAGTGAGAACTTCACTGCAGGAAGCCATTAGAAGGGAAAGGGTTGGTCTGAATATGTGGGAGAGTGCTCAGGACCTGAGCTGGGAAGCATGGACACCTGCTTTGGACATTAGCATGTTTTCTCCTGCTGCTAGTTATTAACCCCAAAGGCTTGCTGTGCCTTCACTGCAGCATCTCTGCTTGGCAGCCTGTGAACAGCACAGGCACAGTTCTGTGCCATGTGCTTGGATTGGGATTGGATTTTCTTGCAGTAGTTTAGTCCAAATGATGCCCAGCAGAGCTCTCTATTAAATGTTTTATGGAGTAATACTTGCTCTGCATGAAGCAATGCCAGCCTCTGCTTTTCCTTTGCAGCAGCCTGGTATCTTGTATGATTTAAAGAGTTGCAATAGCAGTGCAGTCAGACCGAAGGGAGAAACGTGGTGTTTTATCTCACACAGAGGACCTGGGCAAGATTCATTATTATTTGCAGAGACATTTGGGAACCTCTGTTGTGTGGCAGCGTGGAAGCAAATCTTTCTGTGTGCAGAGGATGATGGTTAAGCCATGTGTGGGGACAGTAATTTTCTTTTTCTTGCCCCAGTTGCTCATCACAGCCCACATTCTGTTCCCGGGTCTGCCAAGCCCAGTCTGTTGAGCCAAACTCACCAGCTTTGAGCATTTTGAAGAGCACTCTCACCCCTCTCTGTGCTGGAGGGAGGGGACACATTGATCTGGCACAAAGGAGCCATGGTGCTCATCCCTTCCTGGCCTCACCTGCTGACGGTGCTGTGTCCAGGAGGGAAGTGCTCCATGCCTGTGCCCCTCTCTTGCAGGGGGAGTGGCCTTGCTGCGGGCAGCTGCCAAGAACCACGCCCGTGTGACAGTCCTGTGTGACCCTGCAGACTATGCTGCAGTAGCTAAAGAGATGGCAGCCTCCAGGGACAAAGACACTGCCATGGAAACCCGGCGGCTGCTGGCACTCAAGGTTGGTTGCGCTTTCCTGCCGTGAAGAACCGGGCCAAACTCGTGTAGAAAGAGGTTCTTTACCCCTTTAAACACCAAATCCTCTGTAAGGTGATGTGTCTGAGTTGACAAGTGTCCCCTGTTGTGTCCCCAGGCCTTCACCCACACTGCTCAGTATGATGCAGCCATCTCTGACTACTTCAGGAAGGAGTACAGCAAGGGGGTGTCGCAGCTGCCCCTGAGGTACGGCATGAATCCTCACCAGAGTCCTGCGCAGCTCTACACCACCAGCCCCAAACTGCCCCTGACAGGTGAGGCCTCAGCTCTGCTGGCCTGGAGGGGGCTCTGGGAGAGCTGGGAATGGAGGTGCTTGGACAGGCCTTTGAAACTGAAACACCATCTTGTACCTTAGTGCAGGGGATGGCCAGCAGTGTCTTCACAGCTGCTTTATTACTGAGTGGCACGAACTTTGCAGTTCAAAGTCGAGCTGTATGAGACAGGAAAGCTGCTTTGTTGAGCCCCACAAGACCAGTTGTAGCTCCCTGTTCTCTGTTGCTGTAGGATTGTGTGTCCAAGATGCTTTGAACAGATTTATGTAGTGTACTTTCTACATGACATTAGATCCAGATTTTGCAAAGGAAAACCTTTTAAGATGCTTTTCTACTTGCAAGTTTCTTTGTTTGGTATCTTCGCCAATTTTTTTTTGTCACTATTTACTCTGCCTAGAAACCAAGCTGTTTTTCTGTAGGTTTGAATTGGTTTTGTTCATTTTTTGTCTTTCTTTCTTTCATGGATTTGAGCAGGGGGATTATTACCTTGGGTTTGTAGAATACTAGTTCCACTTGAAAATTTGGGACAGGTCTGGTGTATCTCTGTGCCATTTTACAAGGGTGTGCCACTTGCCACAGCATTGTTGTAGTGAGGGAGAACCCTATTTTGGAGGGAAAGTCTACTTTCTTGTTCTTGAAACTGCTTTTAATGTGTGTGGGCATTGTCCTGCTGAATAAGCAGTGAAGCTTTGTATTGCAGCATTTTCCCCATTTCAGCTCTGGGACCTCTTAGGAAGCTTTTCCATTCCTGCACTGGAGAGGTTGATTTGCTTGCAAGTCTGCCTCCCAGTATGGCAGCAGAGCAATGCTATGCTCACTCCTCCTGAATCTGGATTATTGTTGAAATGATCTTTTGTCCTCCAGTCTCCTGAAATGCTCACAGTGCTGCCATGTCAGTACAAGCAGTTCTTCTCTCAGGGTCAGAGCAAAACGTTTTTGAGAGCAGACTTTTAAATGGCCTTTACTCTTGGTGTGGATTTCTGGGCGCTCCACCAGTTGCTGAGGAGCCAGGGTCATTGAACAAGAACAGTTTGTAGTGATTTGAGTGCTCTCTGGGGAAACCCTTTGTGCTGCCTCTCCAGGCTCTGGGGAGAGGCCTTTGCCTGCTTTAACACGTCCATGTGCTGTGTTTGCAGTGGTGAACGGCTCCCCGGGCTTCATCAACCTCTGCGATGCCCTCAACGCCTGGCAGCTGGTGAAGGAGCTCAAGCAGGCGCTGGGCATCCCGGCCGCAGCCTCCTTCAAGCACGTCAGCCCCGCAGGTAGGCTGGGCCCCGCTGCCCGCCCCCGCGGCGTGGGCGGGCCCTGGGGCAGCCTCGGGCAGCCCGAGTGCCCTGGCTCGTGTTTCCCACTAGGTGCTGCTGTTGGAGTTCCGCTCAGCGAGGAGGAGGCCCAAGTGTGCATGGTGCACGACCTGCACAAGAGCCTGACGCCCCTGGCCTCTGCCTACGCCCGCAGCAGAGGTGAGGGCTCCAAAGAACGCAGCAAACCTGAGCAGCATCCTCAGCTCTTGCCCTGCTCCTCCCTGTGCACCCACACAGAGGGGTTTTCTCCATAAGGGTCTTCTTGACTGCCTATCAGAAGTTGCTTTGCAAGAAAGCAGCCCTTGTATATGGTTTCAAAGAGCTAAAACCACTTTGGTTTCTGTTCCTTGGTGAATATAGAAGACCTTTTAAATTTAAATTTGTACATACACACACACACATACATATGTATATATATGGGGCTTTGACTAAAGGACCTGGATAAACAGCAGTGCTGGTAGCAGACTCAGCATTGGGCTGCTCAGGAATATTTGAGTAGAGATGTTTCTGTCTGGTATTTGATGGGGTTTTTTTAAATGCTTTTGTACTGCAGACCTCACCAAAAACAGCTAAAAAAAGTAAACAAAACCAGCTTCCTCTGCTTAGCTGAGATACTTTGCTACCTCTCTCATTTTCCATGGCAATCCTAGAAAATCTGCACAGATTACAAAGAACAAGGCAGACTTGATAAGGAGCATGTTGGCTTGGGTTCGCTTTTCACAGACCATCTTTGAATGTTGCTCTCACAAAATCATTGCATGATTGCTAGAAAAGCAAACCCTTAGAATGGCAGGGACAGAAGAATTGACCTTGCTGAGTAGTGGAGCATTTGTGATGGGAGTTGATTTCACCTTAGCTATGCCATTAAATATAAAATACTTATTTTAAAACAAAAGCAAAAAAATTTGCCACATTTCTGGATCTGCTTTCTTGCAGGAAAAGCCAGGTGGGAGCATAGCCATCTAAAAGCTTTCCTCTTTTTCCAACTGTCTCCCATCTAAAATCTTTCTGTGTGATCCTTGCCTCTCCTTGTCCTCCTGCCACCAAGGGTACAGCTGGAGGTAGTCATTACAGAGTTAGAGCTTTGACAGAGGCAGTGAAGAAGGAAGAATATCTGAACTATGGGAGTATATAAAGGTCCATGTGTTTGAGGTAGGATTTTTCATCCTTGTTGCTTTTATGGCCTCTTTTTTGGTTATTTTTGCTGTGGGATTAGATTCTTAGCTCTCACGGCAATTGACTGGACTGTAGGAGTGGAGAGTTTTCTTTGTCTGGTGCTGAAGTTTGACAAATGAGTAAAATGAGGATTTTTCAGGTGCTGATCGGATGTCTTCCTTTGGTGACTTCATTGCCCTGTCTGATGTCTGTGACGTGGCTACTGCCAAGATCATCTCCAGAGAGGTCAGTGACAGCAGCACATCATTCCAGGCTATCAAGGAGAATCATTTCAGATGCAGCCGTTGCTTTGTGACAGCCTTTTTGTTGGAAGTTGACCCATTTTACCAGGAGGACTTTTACTGGGCCATTTGTGTCATCCTCTGATCTGGAGTGCAGAATTTACACCAGTCTTTTTTTTTTTTTTTTTTTTTTTTTCTTTTTTTCCTACCAATTATCACCTGGCTGTGTGCTGGAGCCTGTGAAACAGCAGAGCTGGCAGTGCTGCTTTCCAGGAGATGATTACAAACCTCTGGAAAGGAGCCCTGCTTAGGCTGTCACAAATGTCTGGCTGAGCAGCTGTCACTGGAGAAAGGAAGGGCTGGAATGCTGATGGCCAGCCCCTTGCCCAAGGCAGGAATTTGGAAATAGGTTTCTACCTGCCACTTACATGCAGGCTCAGCCACTTCCCAGGCTGTGCTTTTTCCTTAGAATCACAGAATCTTTTAGGTTTGGAGCAGCCTGCTCTAGTCCTTGTCCACAACAGGAGGATGGAGTGAGGTGGCCTTTTCCAAACCAAACCATCCTGTGATTTTATGATGCCAAATAAATGAAAGAGCATATTCAGCTGGTTTGTGAGGGTAACTTTTGCTACAGTGCTGCTGAAAATAACAAAAACCTCACTCATACTATAAGGCACAGATGTGGAAGTTGTGTATTGCTTCATGGCACTGATGAATGTAAATTCTCACTTTCCATGCTCTTAACAGCTCTTTTTCCAGGGTTTTTGCCTCCTCAGGAGTGTCATTGTTGAAATAAGGATTTATTGCATTTTAAGCCACGTTTACTGTTAGGGCTGAGAAGTGGGGATGTCATGGTCAAGATGTTTCCCCCTGGAGGAGGATATTAGTTATTAGTTCCATTCTGATTAGAGGGATGTGGGGTGCTTTTTACTAACTTCTGCCAAGAGTTCACAATGCTCTGCTGGTTTTTGTTTCCAGCACTGAGGCCCATACTGTAGCAGTGCTTTTGCTGTTGTAGGATACACACAGGCCCCAAGAGAGGTGTGTGTTCAGTGCAGGAAATGGCTGGTGCAGCTTTAGCTTAGCCCCTGTTTCATTTTTCTCCTGTGGAAGCTGAAATCTCTGTGTGTTGCAGGTGTCTGATGGTGTGGTGGCTCCTGGCTATGAGGAAGAAGCTCTCAAAATCCTTTCCAAAAAGAAGAATGGTGCTTACTGTGTCCTCCAGGTTTGTACCCCTGCTCCAGTCAGGAATGAAGCTGGAAGCACAGATACTTTGGACCTTCACATGCTGCAGCCAGCATGCTTGTTAAGCAGTATTAATATTCTGTGCTCAAGTCAGTGTCAGGCTGCCTTCCTGGTTCCTGCAGTGATTGTTGGGACTCCAAAATCACCCAGATTTGGTGAACATGACTCATGGATCACAAATTGCTGTCAGGGCCTATTTCCGCTGCCTCTGAGAGACAAATGAGCAGAGAACTTCACTACAGCATCACAAAAAGAAAATCCAGGGCTTAGCTGGGGTTGCAATTGTAGTGTTGCTGCAGGGGAGCTGGAGAAAATGGCTCAGGTGCTTCAGGCAAGAAGGAATGGAATTGCAGACAGTCTTGGCAGCTGATTACCTCCTGGAATTCAATTAACTTCTCAAGGATGAGGTCATATTGTGAAGCCTGTATCTTCAGGGCTGAAGGCAGAGCAATGCTAAGGAAAGTTGGTCTGAAACATTTCAGTGGATTAGGAAAACCACATAAAGCATGTGCACGCTCCTATTTAGAGCTGGTCACCTTAGTCTGGGTTGTTTCCTGTCTGAAACCTCAACTAGGGCTCCCAAAATTTTGAGTAAGGCCATGCATGGGTGGACCTGAGTGCAGTGTCACAGCTCCAGTTAACCTGATCCCTGGGCTGGTGTAAATTAATGGAGATGTGCCCCAGGAGTGCAGCTCTGGAAAGAATCCCATTCACTGTTCTTGGATGCCACAGAGGGCTGGGAGTTGTAGCTTGAGGAATGTAGGAAGCAGCTCCAAACACTCCTGCCTTCCTCTGGAAGGCTCTGTGTGTGTGTGCATGTTTTCCCCTCTGTGTGAAGACTGGAAGAGTGTAGGTTTTGGTGTAAAAATGCTTTATTGGGCTCTCTTTGGCCTTCAGATGGATCCCCACTACGAGCCTGATGACCTGGAGGTCCGGACCCTCTATGGGCTGAACCTGATGCAGAAGAGGAACAACGCGGTCATCGACCGCTCGCTGTTCAAGAACATTGTCACCAAGAACAAAAACGTGAGTGGGGGGGACAAATGAGCTTAAAGACACATGGAGTGAATGAGCTGCTGTGCCTTCATCAGGGAATTTACCACTGGGCAATTTCAAGAGCTCCTAAATTATTTTAATGAGATTTAACTGGCTCTTCGTAAACAATGCAGCAGACTTTCTGGACCTCATATACTTGAGTAAATCAAGATAGCTTTTCTTTGTTTTGATTCCTTGGATAAATAAGAGGAGCTGGACCTTTCCCATTATCTCAGACTACCACAATATTTGTAAATACTCTTTGTAAACAAGAAGCTACCATGTGCAATTTTTTATGGCGAGACAGCCATGTGCTAAAGATCCATCACAGCTCCTGACTCATTGTTTACCTCAACCTTTTGTGTGCATGGTGTTGTATAAACTCTGGCCTGGCTGCTATTGCTCAGCAATTAGAGCCCACATCACCAGAAAGTTTTCAGTGATTTCTTTGTCTCTGTTTTTTTAATGAGAATGAGATCAGACATTAATGAGCGCACAATTAGTCATGGGCTCAGAAGCGAGTTCAGATATTGAGGTAATAAAAATCGCTTTCCTAAATTAGGAATGGAAAACTTAAAAATAATACAGATTTTGGGAGCTGCTCTAATTGTTGTGGTCCTGGTTTTTGCCTGTGAGCACATCTGATGACAGGAAATGCAGAGGAGTTTTCAGGCTGAAGGCCAGTGATGTGTGGTGGTGTTCACAGGGGTCTCAGGATGAGGGAAGAGATGAGAATCTTGACTCCATGTTTCAGAAGGCAGATTATTTTTTTTATGATCCATATTATATTAAAAGAAAATTATATATTAAAACTATACTAAAGAAATAGAAGACAGAATTTCATCAGAAGGCTTGAAAAGAATAGAAAGAATAGAATGATAATAAAATCTTGTGACTGCTCACAGCCTCGACACAGGTGGCTGTCATTGGTCATCAAGTAAAAACAATTTCATGTGCTGGGTAAACAATTCTCTGAATCACATTCCAAAGCAGCAAAACATGGAGAAGCTGAAGCTTCTCAGCTTCTCAAGAGAAGAGATCTTAATGAGAACATTTTTCATAAAATATGTCTGTGACAGTGATGGAACCCACTGAGATTGAGTCTTACCCCTGAGAGCTGGAAGACCAATCATTTATGAGTTTTAATCCAAACAAAATGAGCTGCTAATTGACCAAAGCAGGGTGTTCCTAGCTCCTTGTTTTCCCTGTGTGTGGGTCAGTAGCTGTGCTGGCTGGGCTCTCAGGGGGTGCTCACAGGGGTGCTCTGTTCCAGCTGCCCGAGGCCGCTGTGCGGGACCTGATCGTGGCCAGCATCGCTGTCAAGTACACCCAGTCCAACTCGGTCTGCTACGCCAAGGATGGCCAGGTAGGAGCTGCAGCAGGGCTTCCCCACCCCCTGCCCACAGGAAAACCCTCCTGCACCTGGGGAGCTGCTGAGCAGGGCCAGGGGAGCTGCCCTGTGCAGAGCAGCTGCTTCTCAAAACCTTGCTGCTGTTTTTTCATGGTCATGGCAGGGCTGGCTCTTTCGTTGGTGGGGTTGGAAAAGCTCTTATGGGCTTCTGCACTGTGGCCCTGAGTAATTTCTTTCTAACTACTCTGTTCTTTCACATCATTTTTCTCAGGGAGTGTTGTAGTCGGTGTAGAGCCTTAGGAAATTACAGTAGGTTTCTCAGCTGGATTCTGACTGTCCAAATGCTTCTTTGTTTTCACTTTTTCCTTAGGAAGATGGGATATGCTTTCTTCTTATCACCCCTCTGGGGTAATAAAAATCTTCTGTTTTCTCTGTTTGTATTTTTTTAAAAAGCTGATGATGGATGTTGGAATTTTTAGAGGCATTATCAAATGTATAATTAAGATTATGAATTGTATGGTCACACAGTGATTTTGGGCTAGAGAGGACCTTAAAGCTCATCCCATTCCACCCCCTGCCACGGGCAGGGACACCTTCCACTGTCCCAGGTTGCTCCAAGCTGTGTCCAGCCTGGCCTGGAACAATTCCAGGGATGAGGCGGCCACAACTTTTGGTCAGCCTGTGCCAGGGCCTCACCACCCTCACAGGGAAGAATTTCTTTCTAATATCTAACCTAAACTTCTCCTCCTTCAGTTTGAATCTTGAATTTTTAAAAAAGTCAGTTCTTTCCAAGTCATCACCAGGTGTTCAGCCTAAATAATTTAGCTAAAAGTTGGTGTAAAGGTATTGAAAGTTGTGTTGTTACCCAGCAGATCATTCTTGTAATGGTGCTGTTTAGCTGGCGCTTTGCTCTCCATGGAAGTTTTTCAGTAGGCCTGGATTACTTAAAAAAATACAGAAGAAAAATACACAGAATGTTTTTGAGCTTTGGTACATCATAAATCAGCAAAATGGATCAAAGAGTGAAGCCTACAGGTGGAGACTGAGCTGCAGTGCTGTCCCTGCACTGGCACTGATGTGTGTTTGTCAGGCTGTTGGTACAGCCTCAAGAGGCTGCAGTGCTGGTCCTGTGCTCTGTGGTTCCTCAGAAGAGATCTCTGGAGAGCGAGCATTTGTCTTTTATTCTGCTTTATGTTGGGTTCCTTTTTTTTTTTTTGCTTTTAGATGATTCTCTGCACTCAGCAGTGTTAGATCTCATAGCCCCAGAACAAAGGTGTCCCTGTCTTTGCTCCTTTCCCCTCATCACAGCAGCAATTTCCAATTTCCCCAGTGCTTTTGCAAGTCTGGTGCTGCAGCTGTTTGCAGAGTGTGTGTGGTAATGGCTGTACCATATGGAAGGGAGCAGGGACAGGAGCCTGGGCAGGCAGGGATTCAGCTGGCTGGGCTGCAGAGGGGGCTTGCAGATTTTCATGTGGAAATCACCACATTTTCATGTGGAAATCACCACATTTCACCTTCCACATTGCTGCTCTTCATCTGCTCCTCCAGGGTCTGACCTGGATTGGGCTACATGAGCCAAGCCTGGGAGGTCCAGCTTGCTTTCAGTCCCATTGCTTTTGGTTTTCCAGCATCTAGCAATCATGCAATGGGGTTTTTGGGGTTTTTTTTTGGTATTTCAGCCTCACAGCATCCCTAAGAAAGAGGATGCCATGGAAAACTCTGGTGTATGAGACATCAGCCCCTCCAGCAAGGTATTTGTGTTAGTACATTCCAGCAAAGTGTGGAGTGGGAAGCATTTCTGGAGCTGAGTGTCACTTCATTTGCAGGAAGCCAGCTGCCACTAATTGCAATAAACACTTCCACTTGTTCTGGCTGCCTTTCAGCTTGTAGCACGTTGATTTACACTTGCTTTAATGACACCATCATGTTTTAAATTAGCAATTGAAAATTATTCTTCCTTTAATCTCTGTACACTAGCATAAAACAAACCTGTTAATTTACCTTATGCTTTCCCAGTGACTTCCCTGTTTTGTTTGTCTTCCCAATGGTCAAGTCCTTTATTAGATTTTTATATTTCCAGGTGTCTTTAGGGTTTTTGTTTTCATTCATTAGCCAGGGTAAATCTGAGTAAACCCAGACCAGTCTGGATCATTTTGCAAGAATCCTTTGGGCATTATCCATCTCATCCACTCTGTGCTATTGCACAGCATTCCAGCTATGGAGTGTGTTTGACTCTCCTGTGAACCAAAGTGTTTCTAGTCAAGTAATTCTTAATTTTCACCCAATCTTTTTTCTATTAAGTGATAGATTTATTTATTTTTTTTTCTACTCACCCTGTGCTGCTGTCTCCTTTCACTGCTCACACTTAATAGGCTCTGCTTAAGCACTTTTGGATCCCCAGGAGATTAGGCTCTGAAAGAAACATAATTAATTTTTGTGTAGGAAAGGGGGGGGAATGGCTCCTTAGTGGAGGATTTTGAAGGTTTGGCTGTGTTTTTGTGAGGGGGAAGGGCACCATGTGGGGCAGGGAGTGATGAGGTGTAGGAAGAAGGATTTTATAAAGTGAAAAAGGCAGGGAATAGGTACAGGCCAGTGTGAGGGGAGATGCAGGTACAAGTCTAGAGGTTGTGTTATTAAGCAGAACAGCTAAAACCTACTGATTTCTCTTCTTTAGAACAGAAATTCCAGGCTGGATTGAGGAAATCTTCCCCAGCAGTGTTCCATCAAAAGCTGTGCTTTTAAAAAAGGCAAAACAATGGCTTGACCCAGTGTTACAGATAAACCTCTGCAGATGTGGGGATGCTTGTGAGGAATTTACAGGCTGCATCCCTTTGATCAGCTGAAGTACAAAGTCCCTGCCATTTTGGAGTTGTTGAATACAAGCCAAAATTTAGTGACTGATCTCTTGATAAAATTTAGGTCACAAAAAAAGTAAAATACTTTGAGTGGTTCACAGAGGAAAGGAAAAGGCTTTTTAGAAATGTTCTGGGATGCTGACAGGTAGCAGGAGTTATTCCTGCTTGGAGTGCCAGGCCACAGCTCACAAGGACCTGATGAAGACTGAGACACCATTCTGGCTGGGAAAGGACACAAGACATCCCAAGCATTAGAAACTTGGGGATGTTTTGTGGTATTTTGGCCCCTGCTAGCAACAGTCAGTCTGGGCTACTCTCCAGCATCTGCATCCCAGCTAAAAATGCCTCCCTTGGCCTGGCCTTGCTAGTCCCACTCTGCAGGGCTGGGTGGCAATTCCTGGTGGGCTGTGGGACAGGGCCAGCCCTCTCCTTGGTGCAGGGGGGGAGGAGGAACCCCTGTGCAAGTGATAACACAGCAGTGTGCAGCTGCTCTCGAGCTCCTCTGGGTCCAGGCTCCCGTGGAAGTGGAAGTGGGTGGGTTGAGAGCAGAGGTTGGACATCAGCAGTGTTTGTCAGGGGCAAGGTGCCACTGAACTAAGAAACTTTGTGTCTGTTCAGTGTTTGTGGTACCAGCAATATCCCGGTGGGTTTATTACACACTGGTGACTTCAGTTATGGCTGAGCAGATTATATCTGATAGCAGCCCAAGCCTTTCATTTGCTCCTTGGGGGAACAGGATCCAGCAGAATGTTTTATGGTTCTGGTAAGAGGTGAAGTCACTGTGTCTTGATGAATGGGAAGGCAAATGAGTCATTCCTTTGAGGGCAGCCTGCAGCTTATGGCTTTACCATCTGTCCCAGGCTGAGCTGGGAACTCTGAGGCACTGGCCAGTACCTCAAGCCTCAGCACTGTGTCCCTGGAGAACAGTCTGGGGAACAGCTCAGCTGTGGCTGAACAGGAAATGATGGGAGAGACTTGATTCCTGTCAGGTCTCCAGACTGGAATGGCAGGAGTTCCCCATAGGAAGCAGGACCCACAGGATGGACAGAAGTTTCCAGCCCAAGTCTGACATCCCTGGTGGCTGGGTCTGCCTGCAGGAGCTGAGCCAGTGCTGTATTTTCACAGCAGCTTCCTTGAGATAAACCCACTGTGTGGATTTTGCTTATCTGTTAGAGATCAAGCACAAGTGCTGTTCAATAGGGTTAGCAGCAGCCACTTCAAAAAGCCTGGATTCTGGCAGATGGCAGCACAGGAGATGTGTGGTAGCTCCAGGGCCTTGGGAATCCATGGATGTAACAGTGCCACTGACCAGCATTCCTGAGTGAGGAGTGGCTTTGCTTCTTGAGCAGCCAGACAAACTGCCCCTCATCCACTGCACCTCTCAGCTGATGTGGTTAAGCTGTGTGTGTCTAAGCAGAGAGATGATGGTGTTTGTGTGACCTGGGCTCAGGCATTAACACTCTGACCAGAAGAGGCAGGAAGCCATCATTGTGTCACTCCCCTGAGGTTAAAGCTTTGACTGTCGTGGCTGGGGCTGTGTTATTTAGAAGAGTGAAAACATCAGTGTTTGAGCGTGACTGCCAGCTCCAAAGAGCTGTAGGAGTTAGCAGTGCCGACAGCTGGCCCTGTAACCAGCTTAGAGGATCAGGAATGCAGGCATTCCCCCACTCCTCACCTACACCTTCCCTGCCTGGGGGAGCTGCAGCTGTGGCTCTGACCCCTGTGCTGTGCTGCAGGTGATCGGGATCGGTGCGGGGCAGCAGTCCCGCATCCACTGCACGCGCCTGGCCGGGGACAAGGCCAACAACTGGTGGCTGCGGCACCACCCGCGCGTGCTGGCCATGAGGTTCAAGGCTGGCGTCAAGAGGGCCGAGATCTCCAACGCCATCGACCAGTACGTCACCGACACCATCGGAGAGGTGAGGGCAGCACAGCCCCTGCCACGCCAGCTCCTTGTGCCAGCTGTACCTGCTCTGTGTTGGAATGGGTGACTCCAGGGCTGGG